>CM046035.1:59729247-59956747 GCA_025215565.1 Flaveria ramosissima | reverse complement strand
AAGAAAACCTATCAAAATCGATCAAAATCATTATTCTTTTAGAATAACATTATACACATATAAATTATTATGGTCCTTCATGTGTATGTGTAATGTCGTAAGTGTAAATAAGTTAATGACGAAGTCACTTTTCTTATAAAAAACATATATTTACAAGTTTAATTGAAACTTACAGTAGTGTTAACTTTTTTATACTTATAATTTATAAATACACATAAAAAATTATAATTTTCTATGAGTAAAATATTATTCTAGCAAAAAAATGACGATTGTAATTAATCTCAATATGTTTACTTGATTCAATGATTCATTCGAGATATATTAATAACTTACAAAATACAAAAACTTGTTTGATAATTAAAACAAAAAAAAAACTTTATCTTATATTGCAAAAAACAAACAAATATAAGGTAATACGTTAAATAAATAAAAAACCTCATTAAGTTACTCGAGAAAACCTCATTGGATTATGAAATATATGGAGAATTATGATTTATGAATAATTTATTATTATTAGATAATGTATTGAATGTTCCGGCCATTCATACATTTTCTCTGGTATTATGTTAAATAAATATGGTTATAAACAAGTTATCAAGTAAAATAAGTGTAGCTTGTCATAAGATGGAACCTGCGTTGTATTTCAATAATTATATCATGACATGTCTAAACATAATATTAATGTCTTGTTTGATGTTAAATCTGTGTGTATGGCATTAAGATCATCTAACAAAATAAATTATGTTTCTATTTTTTGGCATGCTAGATTAGGTCATGTGAGTTATTTTAAAATGAAAGACATGTCTAGATGACTTCATTAATGGCTTTTGATATGAATCATAACAAATGTCATATTTGTGAAGATTAAAAGGAACCTGTTTACATATGTTAAACATAATTCTAAGGTGTTGGAACTTATTAGTTCAGACTTGTGTGATTTTCTTAACTCCCCTTCTCCGGGTAATAAGAAATATATTGTCACATTAAAATAAAGGATATGCGGGAGGTAAATGTGATCTTTGGGATAACGACTAAAAGAATAGATTATAGTATTTCCATGACACATTTTCATTATGTTGAGAAAGTGTTGAAAAAATTCAATTGTTTTAATTGTTCTTTTGTTAGTAGGGGAGTGCTTTTTACCCGAACCGGAATATTAAACCCGAACAAAATCAACCCGAACCCGATTAAGGACTAATCCGAGCAACCAAATCAAATTATTACATCAAACCGAACCCGGATTTTTATAAAAGGTTTGGTATTTGAGTTGATTTTGTGAGATTCGGGTCAACCCGATTATTAGTTTTTAAAAACATGATCTTCTAAAATTTATATTATATTGTTACGATTTGATTTTATTATGTGACTTTTAAGGATAATCAAAATATAATGTTGTTTAACATATGAATATGCATAAAAAAACGAACGTAAATATGCAAAAACTTTCGATCAATATGATCAACAAAATTTTACATTGATAACACATGCTAAATCTCATACATGCATGCATTTTGATCACATACATATTGATTACACAAACATTTGAGATAACCAATAATTTAAAGCTTAATTAATGATTTAGTCTGAATTCAAAAACCGACTAACCCGACCCGAATAAAACCGAATACCGAAACACAAATACCAAATAAATATTACTTATTTGGTTTGGTCTTTGTGTTGATTTCCTACACCTAAAAACCCGAGAAACCCGAACCGAATGAACTACTAGAAAATGGTTATATTTGCTACAAGAATTGTCACAACTTTCTCACAACAACATATTTGCTACTAGTTTGCAATGATTTTTGAACGAAACCTAAAAATAATAATATACCTAATATTTCACACAAATTTTCCAAAAAGGGGTTACCAAAATTTAGGTTGTTGCAAATTTGTTGCAAAACTAAAAATTTGATTAACTCATTCGAAGATTAAAACGATCTCTCTTTCTGTTTAGTTTTATTATTCTTTATATATTATACATATATCTTTTAAAATTTGCAGATTTGGATTAAGGATGATTGGTTAAAAAGATCTATAATTGGGAGTAATAATAGTAAGAATAATCTATCTCGTCATATAGGCGGGTCTATGGGGTTCGATGAGCATCGTTCCTGCTTGGTAGGCTGATCCTATTTGTATTACTTTTAGTAAGTGTTTGTATATTCAAAAGTTATTTATATTTTACATAGAATAAACAAAAATGTGGAAAGGTTGGCTATGATCTAGTCTTCATTGATACCCATGCCACCTAAGAAAGATTGCGGGATGGGAACATTAATATTAAAGACTTGGAGTTAGAATTTGTCACTCGATTAAAAGAATCATATCTAAGTTAAAATTTATATATATGTTATTCTCATATCAACTTTGATTACACTTTGAGTCGTTTTTTCTTATGAAAATATAGACATTGTTTCAAAAAAGAACTTGAGAAGAGTACGGGCTGAACAATAACCAAATTCCGGATCGTGATGACTTTGCAGCGCGAGAGCGTTTGCATCCTGAAAATTTTGGCCGCATGTTTGGTGTAAGATCTTTTGATTCACTTTTTGTGGTGAACAGGACACACTCATCATTTTACGGGTTTAGTTAATATGGTGATCCTCGACAGTCACAAGAGGTATCATCATGATTGTTGTTATTATTATTATTAAGCTACACATATTAATTCTAGTGTTGGTATTGTTGACTAGATTAGGAGTCTTAGCATTATATCTTGACACACATAGATAACCATCATCTATTATTTGTGTTGCATATGTACGTTCCATTATATATTGATATTATTATAACTTTTTAGGATACGTGTATTAAAAGTAGATAGTTTTAGTTTCATAATATGGGTTCTGTCACTTTTAACTTATTAAAATTTAAAGTAAATAGTTTTAGTTTCATAAAGTAGGTATGGGATAGTTTAACTCGTTTTAGTGGAAAGTCGATAGTTATAGTTTCATAAATTGGGACTGGCATATTTTGACCCATATATTTAAAGGTTGATAGTTGTAGTTTTAAAACGGTATGGTTATAAATGGTTGTGAGTAAAGGATATAGAAAATTTACTGTTTAATCTGTATTTTTGAGAAACACTATACAAAACCCTATAATGTTTTTAATATATTTTAAGTATTTGTGAGTTGAGAAGAGAAAAAAAATAATGATAAAGTTGAAAAGGTTGATAGTTGTAGTTTTAAAACTTGTAGGCATATTTTGACCCATATATTTAAAGGTTGATAGTTGTAGTTTTAAAACTGGGGTTCGGGACATTTTGACCCATTTGAATCGAAAATATGTAATTTTGATTGTTTTGACCTATTTACATTGTAAGTAAATAGTTTTGATTTCTTAAAGTAAAATTATGTTATTTTAGCCCATTCAATTTGAATGTTGATTGCATATAGTTTAACAAAGTTGTTTTGATTCATTATAATTGAAAGTAGATAGTTTTGCTTTGATAGGCAGGTTTGTGTCCATTTGACCCGTTTAACTTTAAAAGTAGATAGTGTTACTTTAATAAAGTTCATTCAAGTCGGTTTTAGCTTATTTTTGTAGTAGTGTTACTTTACGAAAGTTGGTTCGAGTTAGTTTTAGCTTAATTTTTACAAAGATTAGTATTTTTTATATACGTTTTAACAAAATATAGGTCCAAGGTGTTAAATTAAAATTAGAAAAAGAACGTGAGTCCCGAGAAAACTTAGAAACTACCTGGAACTGTTCGAAAAATATCGGGAAGAAGAGCGCAAACAAGCTCAGGTGGAACAAGAAAAATGAGCGAGAACTAGCTTGGGTCGAGTGGAAAAGTGTGCGAGCTGAGCGTGAGAAATTATAAAAATAAATGGAAGAGATTATGAGAAGTTAGCCAATAAGTGATACTTGAATGTTTTGTATTTTCACATGTTATATGTATTTTGATGATTAATTGTAACCGTTAAACATATTTATTTAGTTTTATTGTTGTTGAGATTAAGATGCTAATATCTTAATGGGTCTTTTTATAAAATTTTATGTATTTATTTGTTTTTTGTTTTTTAAATATGTATATAGTTTTGTTATAAACATGTAGATGTTTTATTGGATTATTTTAATATTTTATTAAATGTTGTGGCAAAATTAAAGGCAAAAACAAAAATATTAATCTTTAGGTTCGTGGCGAATTTGTCGCACTTCTTTTTATAAGTTCATAATGATTTTATTGGGGCACAAAAGGACCAGCCCTGTATTCTTGGTGAATTTGTCTAATGATTTCGTGGCGAATTTGTCGCCCTTCTTTTTATAAGTTTATAAACAGCCCAATTATAATTATAATCAAATGCTATTTTATTGGGCATAAGAAAGAAATACGACGACAGCATCCACGAATTTGCAGCGTCTTTCTTTTTCTCTAGTTTAAAACCAAAAAAAAAAAAACAAGGACTTATGGGTTTGAAAGGAGGGATCTGCATCTCTTTTCTGGTTCGATAAAAAACAGAGAAGAATACAGGGTTCCCACTTGAGTAAGAATTCATACTTTATTGACAAAGTCTTTGTATAACCCGCGATGTAGGTTTATCCAATATTTATCACGTGATTCAAATACTAATCCAAAGGATTTTAAGTATGAAAATTGATTCAAAACCGTGCACGTTTTGTTTGTTTTAGGTTCAAGACCACACAAATAATCAACACGTAATTAACCTACATAAGACTGTCAAGTAGAAATTTGTTAAAATTTTATTTGTGAATTTTATATCTATATGTGATAGCTTTAATGTAAAATATGATATCAAACTTATTCACTATTAAAAACACATGAAAAGGATATGAAATTACATATGAATGTTTAAAAAATAATAATTTAAACTGATAAAATGTAAATAAATTACCCCGGGTAAAGTATGGGTTTTCCACTAGTACTACTGTATGTAGAAATACATTATTAAACTATCATCAATAAAACACGTACAATATACGATAGTAATTACAGTGAACTATAACTAGTATAGCACGTGTATCCGCCATTCAAAAAAAGAAGTATAACACATGTATTGTTACCACTAATCCTTACATTATGGTGTTATTACATATGCAATTTGTGAAATAATGCATATATTGGTCTTCAAAACTTTCTGTTGTTGACTATAGTCGATCGTTAATATATTATATTTGTTATGACTTTTAGTTTTTATTATGAAGTATTTATCCTCTAATAAATTTATATTACCTATAATCTTTAAAGGTAAATAATATAGTATTTTGTAAAGTATTAAAATTTGTCAAGAAGAAATCAACCATGCTAAAACAAATTTCTATTTTTGTTTATTTAATGTTTTTTCTAGAATTGATTGTTTAACTTTTAATGTTCTCATCGTAAGATGGTAAAAGAGTGATTAAATATTAGTTATAGGTTTTGTTTATATTATATAGAGTTTATAAGAAACCCTAGAAACATAAATCGGACCCATGGACTCAACCCTAATAATCAATAATAACCCTAATAATAATATAGCCAATTACTCCCCCGCAGTCAGAGTAGTAGAGAATCGTACTCTCAGACTGTAATAAATAAAAAATAAAAATAAAGAACAATAAAAAATAGTCTCGATCCCAGTTACAATTTCGGCCAAATTCCATAATCTTTGAATCATTAATCCAAAACCTTAAATGCAATCCATAATATTAAATAATCATGTAGTCATGTGATGGGCATCCAATGCGGTAGTGCGGCGTCAGCATAGGGGCGTGATGGCGGACCACAGTCCTGTGCGGCGCGACGACGAACCAAAGTCCTGGGTGGCGTGGGGGACCGTAGTCCTGTAGGCGGCGCGATGGCGGACCGTAGTACAGCAGGCGGCGCGACAAGGGCAACATGATCATGTGGCCGATATCCCAATCGATAGGTAAAAAAGGAACAAGATGATACCCGACGACCATGGTCGTGCGGTGGTGTGTCATACTGAAGGGTCGTGACTGTGGCCAGACGGCGTTCTTCGGTGGCAACGGACCGTGGTCCGGCAAGAACAAACGAAGGAGAAAAAAAACAAGATGGGATATGGGCATATGGGTTTTATGGAGAAGAAAGATTTAAGATATTGGATTGAATCTAAAACCGAGACGGATCTTTATTTAGAACGGAAAAGATAAAATAACTAAAAGCAAAGAGAATGAACATGACAGCGAAAAAACAAAACCTTAAGACTCTAATACCATGTAAGATGGTAAAAGAATGATTGAATATTATTCATAGGTTGTGTTTACGTTATATAGAGTTTATAAGAAACTCTAGAAACATAAACCGAGCCCGTAAGCTCAATCCTAATCATCAATACTAACCCTAATAATAATATAGTTTAATACTCATAAATGTAATCATAACTTTAAAAAGCAAATATATGTTCATTCTTTACTTTTTATTATTACCATATTATATATCTGTTTTTAGGGATCTAGCACCAGTAGAGGTTGGAAACATTTTTTTATTTAAGCCACTAAGAATTATCACACATTAAAGTACTTAAAGCAATTAGCTTCTTTATTTGTATATACCGTAATAAGAGGATTGCCACGATCACGTATGCCATTACTTTACATGCAGATTCGCTATCAACTTTTTTAATTTTGTAAAAACCGTAAGGTATTATAATGAAAGTGAAAAGGAGAATAAATGACAGTATCTCAACTATCTACTATAATATTATTTATAGAAGATGTTTCAAAAGGAACTGGGTAAAAGTAGACTTGACGACCAACTTTTGTAAAACAAGTTTCACATTTCTTAAAATATGTCTATTTATGTTCAGAAATTAAGACTTTGGTTTCCACTTAACAAAAAAATATGCCACTAAGTGTCTATATAATATCGTCATAAAATGGCTCAACACTTGAACATTAAGAAAACACTGTTGGTTAAAAATAATTCAACTAAGTTAAGAATTAAACATACCTGTAGAACAATCCAAAGACCCCAAAAAGTCAGGGCAAGAAGCATGAGGAACACTCCCTTGATCCAAGTGCTAGTGCTAGAACCTTGAGCCTCACTAAGTTGAGCATGGCTTGATAAAAGATGATGGTGCACCAATAGTCGCAACTCCGGTCCTTTGAAGAAAGCCATTGTGGCTGCACCCCCCATGCATATGAGTATGCCAGTAATCTTTGCAATACCAGTGATTGTGTGCAGTTTTACACTTTCTAACCTACAAATGTTTTGTTTTAGAATAAACCAAAAGATCCCATTTGAACAATCGTTATAGGTTTCTTTGTACATAGAAGAAACAAAGTTAATTACCATTTACCTCATTAGACAAGCCATAAAGAATGTAATTGCAGGAAGGCAATTTGAAACTGCCGCAGCTGAACTCGCTGATGTATATTTGAGGGCAATTCCATTTAGATTTAAAGTAGTTGTAATCCTAAACTTGTCAACAACAAACATTAATCGTGATTAAATGTAGAACAACGGTATAAGATTTTTCATTCAAATACTTTAAATAAGAATCAATATCAATAAAGAATTGATATAGTTTTAAACCTGTTACATGATATTCTAACAAAACATATCAATCATGTTGCCCCATACCCCAATAGAGAGAGCCCAAAAATCTTGCAGAATGTGACGAAGGAGAGACGAGGCGAATCTTTCCTGAAACAGATGATCACAAAAAAAACAAAAAAGAAAAAAAGAAAGAAGAGTGATTCAAGAAATTAAACAAAAGACACACACACACAATCATATAAATCAACTAACTAACCCTTCAATAATAAACGCGAAAGGTACTAAGACAAGAGTTGCAGCAGCCTGTCTGTAAAAAACAAATATGCTTGTGTTCATACCACCATCAAATGCAGCCTTGGACAGTAGAAACATGCCTGCATATATTAATTGTATGAGAATAAGAGTCAAGTAAGGCTTCTGTTTCTCCTTGGTTTCTTAGACAATTGGTTCACACTGATACACCTTTCCTACTTATATACAAGAAGCTGACGCAAATTTGGTAACCAACGGGAGCTTACACAATAGTACTTAATACAAAAAGGTGACAATTGGTTCTCACTAGTCACTCATATTGGGTGTTGGCCAATATCACTTCTAACACCCGAATTTTTTTTGATGTAATACTTGGTAATAATTTTTAAAAATAAAGGAAAGAGAGATTTCAATTTAGTGTATTTATCGCACTAGAATACTATATTTTTCAGAACTAATTTTAGGACAAGAACAAATTTGTCGCAAATAAAGACAAAGTTGCAAAGATTTTGCGACAAACGGGAAAACACCACTGTCGCAATTTAGTGTATTTATCGCTCTAGAATAATATGTTATTATAAGTTTAGTGTAACAATTGTATAATTACGTTTAATATAGGTAAGTTGTAAGGCCCCGTTCCCGGGACGCTTACAGTCGGATACTCATCGCGCATAAAACAAATAATTACATTTACATTTTATAAAACGTTGTAGCGGAAACATTTAAACAAAACATTCCATTTAACAATAAAGGCTTTTGCAATTTAATACATCGTTTCCCAATTACAAAATACATGTTTCATTTCATTACAAAAGCACTATAACATTAGATGCCATCCAAAATAAGTTGAGTAGCCGCCTCGTGCCATCCTCAGCAACCTTACCTGCCAACTGGAAACACATCAAAGTTAGCGTTGCTGAGTGAGTTCTAGTTTAATAATAAAACATACTTTTCTTCGTTAAAACCATTCTATACTTTCATGCGATCACACATCATACGTACACATAGATAATATCATTATTATCTTCATCATTCATTCATAATTTAACTTACGTTCGTTCATACGTTCTTACTTTCATTCGTTCGTTCATCATTACATCTTTTCTTTCCATTAAAACCATAAACTTTACCCTTCAGTTTCCTGGTACTGGGCCTAATCCAATCATAGACCTTCTATAACGATGCACAGCACCTCTGGCCACAGTACCTAAGGTAAAGTTTAGGATTATTACACCTGTTATTTCATCACGTTCTGGATCAGCGTCAACAAACTATATGGCTACTGGGCCGAAGTTCATAAACGACTTCCACACGGCACATAGCCTGGCACCGGCACTGGGCTAAGCGACAAAGATCCCAACTGTATTCTTCACCCCCAACATTATGGATAACTCGGGTAACCGCTAATAACCACTGCATACTACACCCCCGACGTTATGCGTAACTCGGGTAACCATCATATACTACACCCCCAACATTATGGGTAACAATGACATACTACACCCCTAACATTATGGGTAACTATGACATACTACACCCCCAACGATATGCATAACTCGGGTAACCGATACATACTACACCCCCAACATTATGCATAGCGCGGGTAACAACTATACACCATGTACCGCACCGATGGTCAGTCATAAAGACTGGAACCCCTGCGTGCACCCTTAAGGATTAGCTGAACCACACGCGGTTGAGCTTAAGGCATTTTAGAGTCATGCACTTCGGTACACTTCGCTTGCAAGCCTTTCACGTTTTCATTCGTTCATTAATGATGCATTCATTCATCATATTCCTCTTTTCATTATCTTCCACTTTACGTTACATAATACTTTCATTACATTCATTAGCGTTCGACGTAAAGCCATGGAAAGATACATATACATAACAAGAATATAAACATAAACATACACACATCACCATACAGGGCATCATCATACATATGTACCATCATACACATGCATCAATCATACATCACATCATTATCATCAGGCACATGCCCATCATATCATCTATGACCTCAAAATCAATTTACATGAACTTCCGGGAACCTCCCTAGTCAAAACTCTCAACTGCACTCTCCCTCGAAAGTCATAAGATAAACCGTTGTTCTTTCGGGCTATGAGCCCTAGTCGGGCGTATGGACATCCTTCAGTCGCATGGCCTCCCAGGTGACTGAACACTTAGGCGAATGGACATCATGCGAATGGACCCAATATGAATGGACCTATGGGCGAATGGACATCTATGCGTATGGACGCTTAGTCGCATAACTTTCATGCGTATGGCCTTCAGTCGCATGACTTTAGGCGCATGGGCTTCGCTCGCATACCCTTCTTGCGAATGAACCTCAGTCGCATGCCCTTCAATCGCATGCCTTCCAGGCACATGAACTTCAGTCGCATGACTATCATGCGTATGGACCTCAGTCGTATGACAATCGTGCGCATGGACTTCAGTCGCACGCCAATCGGCCGTATGGCCTCCAATCGCACTCCTGTCGGTCGCCTTGCCCTAGCTGATGCAGAATGCAGATCCAGCCGTACGCAAACTGCTCCTTTCGGCCTCCAAGCTCTTCCAAACTCGATTTTAGCCCAAATCAACCATCCTAAGCCTTAGAAACACCTACCACAACATCAATCAAGCATACACAAGCCCGAAATCCAACACCACACGCATCCAACACATACACATACGCATAAAAACGGGTTACACCCAAAAACTCGAAAAAAGGGGTTTTCAGATGTGTTCCAGCCCCAAAATCATTCAAAAACATGTAAAAGAGGGGTCCTAGAACTCACACAAACGATCCCGTCGAGTAGAGCTTCGATTTGACCCGTTACACTTCGATTTCCACGGTCGAATCCACGCGAACCAAGCTTAAACCGTCACCGTGACCCCGTCAGGCGCTGTCAACCGTATCATTTTCCTGCGACAAACAATGTTCGCCTCGAAGTCCGCTAACCAATCCCTCCCGAGAACTAAATCAAAGGGCGTATCTATATTCTTATTACTAACAGGTAACGTAGCAATGATAGTAGCAGGAATAAAACTTTTACTAGCGCCAGAATCGAACGACACAAAAGCTAAAGGTTGATTTACTAGAAACGTACCTGACACAACATCGGGGTCCGTCCTAGCTTCCTCCGATCTTCTTCACTCCCGAACCTTCCGCCCTCGGCTTCTTGAAATCCCTGCTCATGTGACCTTCCTCACCACAAGAATAACACCTCCCCATACCGCAGTTTTTCGCCACATGTCCGGTCCTTCCACAATGGAAACAGACATTGGTCCCCAATCTACATTCCCCGGGGTGCTTGTGTCCACACTTGTCACACCTTTCCGACCCCGCTTCAGTTATGACCACACGCTGGTCATCCACTCGTGCACCTTTGTTACTTGGAGCGGCTCCGCCACGTCCCAATCGCTTCCCGTTCCAATCCTGATCACCCTCTCCTTTCTTGCTATCTTCTGCCACCATCACAGATCTTTCATCGTATAATCTCCCCGCCAAATCCACCGCCGACCTAAACGTGCTCGGTCGGGCAGCGAACATGTGCCTACGGATGTCCGCTGGCAAGCCATGAATATATCTCTTGATCTTTCGTGAGAGAGGTGTCACCTGATCCGGCACCAGCCGTGCCATTTCGTTGAATTTGGTAGTGTACTGCTGATGCGTCATTGTTCCCGCCTCCAGCTGCAGGAACTCTCTTTCAACTTTATCCATCTCATGGTGAGGATAGAATTCCTCAATCACCAGCCTTTTCAACTCTGACCATCTCATCCTTCCAATAGCCTGACTGCCCTCAACTTGGACTATGTTGTCCCACCAGCACAAAGCTGAGTCCACGAAAGAGTGGGTAGCAAATTTTACTTTCTGATCTTCTCGGCACTCGCTGATATTTAAAACAGCTTCCGTTTCCCCCACCCATCGGTGAGCAGCAGCAGCAGTGCCATTGCCATCAAAAGTAGGGGGCTTGCATCGTTGAAACGCCCCATAATTACAGCCTCGTGTCGCCTTCGGCGCAGTCTCTTCTTCCTCCTTTTCTTTATCATCAGAGAGAACCGTTTCAGGCTCCTGTTGCTCCCGTCCTCCCGAGGACTTGTTCCTCTCTTTCCTCTCTCCTTCCTTTACAGCCTTAATCACTTCGGTCACCATAGACGGTAGGATCGTCTGTATGACCTGATGCACTTCCTCCACAACCGCCTCTCTCATCGAGACCCTCAGATTAGCACTCTCATCACCGCCTTCCGGATGAGGGGTCTCGGGTTCTTCATGAGCCGCCTCTTCGGCCCTAGGCCTTCCTCTTGTGACCCGTGGTTCAGCACCACGTCCACCACCACCTCCACCACAAGAAGCTTTCGAAAATCTACCACCGGCCATTCTTTAAACACACTGAAAGATTCAAATACTAACACGGTCATTCAAGGAACATCTCAGTTTATGTCAAGTATAGTAAGTCCTTAATTACAGTGCCCAGTTGTGATTAGCCACTTACTTTACTCTTCATACCCTGAGCATTACCTATCCTGACTACATCAGTATCTAAATCTACATATAACACATAAACCACATAACGTGCGCACATAATACCGGTTATCATTAAGAAAGTACCTGATGGCGCACAGCTACTCAGATTGGCATCCCATTCCCATTTCCGTCCCATTTTCAGTTTAAGTTAAGGTTTATTTTGAAAATTTACCCGTTTCACTTAAACTTTGGCTCTGATACCAACTTGTAAGGCCCCGTTCCCGGGACGCTTACAGTTGGATCCTCATCACGCATAAAACATATAATTACATTTACATTTCATAAAGCGTTGTAGCGGAAACATTTAAAGAAAACATTCCATTTAACAATAAATGCTTTTGCAATTTAATATATCGTTTCCCAATTACAAAATACATGTTCCATTTCATTACAAAAGCATTATAACATTAGATGCCATCCAAAATAAGCTGAGTAGCCGCCCCGTGCCATCCTCAGCAACCTTACCTGCCAACTAGGAACATATCAAAGTCAGCGTTGCTGAGTGAGTTCTACTTTTATAATAAAACATACTTTTCTTCGTTAAAACCATTCTATACTTTCATGCGATCACACATCATACGTACACATAGATATATCATTATTATCTTCATCATTCATTCATACTTTAACTTACGTTCATTCATACGTTCTTACTTTCATTCGTTCGTTCATCATTACATCTTTTCTTTCCATTAAAACCATGAACTTTACCCTTCAGTTTCCTGATACTGGGCATAAGCCTATCATAGACCTTCTATAACGGTGCACAGCACCTCTGGCCACAGTAGCTAAGGTAAAGTTTAGGATTATTACACCTGTTATTTCATCACGTTCTGGATCAGCGTCAACAGCTATGCCCCAAACTATATGGCTACTGGGCCGAAGTTCATAAACGACTTCCACACGACATATAGCCTGGCACCAGCACTAGGGTAAGCGACAAAGATCCCAACTGTATTCTTCACCCCCAACATTATGGGTAACTCGGGTAACCGCTAATAACCACTGCATACTACACCCCCGACGTTATGCGTAACTCGGGTAACCATCATATACTACACCCCCAACATTATGGGTAACAATGACATACTACACCCCCAACATTATGGGTAACTATGACATACTACACCCCCAACGATATGCATAACTCGGGTAACCGATACATACTACACCCCCAACATTATGCATAGCGCGGGTAACAACTATACACCATGTACCGCACCGATGGTCAGTCACAAAGACTGGAACCCCTGCGTGCACCCTTAAGGATTAGCTGAACCACACGCGGTTGAGCTTAAGGCATTTTAGATCCGTGCACTTCGGTACACTTCGCTTGCAAGCCTTTCACGTTTTCATTCGTTCATTAATGATGCATTCATTCATCATATTCCTCTTTTCATTATCTTCCACTTTATGTTACATAATACTTTCATTACATTCATTAACGTTCGACGTAAAGCCACGAAAAGATACATATACATAACAGGAATATAAACATAAGTATACACACATCTCCATACAGGGCATCATCATACATACGTACCATCATACACACGCATCAATCATACATCACATCATTATCATCATGCATATGCCCATCATATCATCTATGACCTCAAAGTCAACTTACATGACTTCTGGGAACCTCCCTAGTCAAAACCCTCAACTGCACTCTCCCTCAAAAGTCATAAGATAAACCGTTGTTCTTTCGGGCGTATGAGCCCTACTCGGGCGTATGGACATCCTTCAGTCGCATGGCCTCCCAAGCGACTGAACACTTAGGCGAATAGACATCATGCGAATGGACCCTATGCGAATGGACCTATGGCCGAATGGACATCTATGCGTATGGACTCTCAGTCCATAGCTTTCATGCGTATGGCCTTCAGTCGCATGACTTCAGGCGCATGGGCTTCAGTCGCATACCTTTCGTGCGAATGAACCTCAGTCGCATGCCCTTCAATCGCATGCCTTCCAGGCACATGAACTTCAATCGCATGACTATCATTCGTATGGACCTCAATCGCATGGCAATCGTGCGCATGGACTTCAGTCGCACGCCAATCGGCCGTATGGCCTCCAATCGCACTCCAGTCGGTCGCCTAGCCCTAGCTGATGCAGAATGCAGTTCCAGCCGAACGCAAACTGCTCCTTTCGGCTTCCAAGCTCTTCCAAACTCGAATTTAGCCCAAATCAACCATCCTAATCCTTAGAAACACCTACCACAACATCAATCAAGCATACACAAGCCCGAAATCCAACACCACACGCATCCAACACATACACATACGCATAAAAACGGGTTTACACCCAAAAACTCAAAAAAGGGGTTTTCAGATGTGTTCCAGCCCTAAAATCATTCAAAAACGTGTAAAAGATGGGTCCTAGACCTCACACAAACGATCCCGTCGAGTAGAGCTTCGGTTTGACCCGCTACACTTTGATTTCCACGCTCGAATCCACCTGAACCAAGCTTTTCTCCTCTTTTCTCCTTCTCTTCTCTTCTTTGGCTAATTTTGCAAGAATGGGGAGGGTGTGGGCTGCCCTCCCCCTTTTATACTCCCACTCATTGAAGTTTCTTCCCGTTTTGGCAAGTTTGGTCCCTCGACTTTGGACTTTATTTCTTTTCTTCTTTCGTCGGCGTCAAAGAAAATTTCCGGGTGTTACATAAGTTAAATATTTCTTGGTGGTTAAGTAATCCTGTTAGGACCCGTGAAAAACCCGCCAAGTTTGTACCTATAAATACCATGTAAAACCTTCACACTACAAGAAATGTCGACATTAGTGGTGACACCTTTAGCGGCGACAAAGGGCATTAGCGGCGACAAGAAATGTCACACTACAAGAAATTTACATAAGATGAATGATACTTGCAAGAACAAATTCTCTGCATTCATCCATTGTAAAACCTGTGTTTGATCCCTCTCTACCAACAATTGGTATAAGAGCGTTACGCTCTTGGGGAGAAGAAATCGTGTAAAGAAACCTTCGGTTCCAAGAATTCACGAAGAACACGTTGTTGAAGTCCATCCCTGTTCTTGCGCATCAATGCAAATACACAAAATTGGAACACATCGAAAACAAGGAACGTGTATATCGATCAAAGACGTGATCAACATCATCAATCGTTCAAAGGATCATCAAAATCAAGAAGCCATAAATCAAAAACAACAAACAAATATTGAAATCGAACGTCAACCATTTCAACATCGACCCTTTTAAGAGTATTTTGAAGAATCGAACACAAAATAGATTTTATACAAGAACAAAATCGAAACATTCAAGTTTTCTTCCCGAACATGTTCGTTCTTTTAATCCGCAAAGAAAACGACATCAAATTGTGTTCTTGATTAGAGGCAGACTGACAGACAGATTCTAAGTGATTCTGAAAAAAAGATTGAGAATCGAACACCCTACCAATTTGTTGTGTTCGATCGATTTTGCAAAGTATGATAATTATTTTTTGCCTATTTTGACTTTGGAAAGTCAAATATTATAAAGAAACCGTTTTTGAAATAATATATTTTACTTAATGGAAAAGTCAAAAGGATATTTTACTTTATTTTTTTTGGAGGATTCATGTTTCACGACATTTTGATATATTCTTGAAACTACAATTTTAATATTTTAAATAAAAACAAAATATTAAGTTATATTTTTCTCTAAAAGAAAATTTAAAACAAATTTTCAAAAGAATCAAGTAAAAATTATTTTGTTTTAGAAAAGTCAAAACAATCAAGTTTAATTAAGGGGAAGTCAAACAAGTTTTGTTTAAATTTTTGGAAAGTTTATACAACGAAACCTTTGTGGTTCACATAGCAAGCAAGAACCAAACCATTGTGGTTCATATAGCAAGCAAGAATCGAACCTTTTTAGTTCATTTAGCAAGCAAGATCGAACCAGTCTTGGTTCAAATAGCAAGTAAGAGAAAACATAATGGTTCAAAGCAAGCAAGAAAGACTCGTATGGTCAAAACAAGCAAGAAAACACGTGTGGTCAAAGCAAGCAAGAAAGACACGTGTGGTCAAAACAAGCTAGAGAGACTTGTGTAGTCATAGCAAGCAAGATAGACAGACCAATTTCGGTCAAAGTAAGCAAGATAAGCAAGAAAGTCGTAGCAAGAAAGCAAGAACGTTAAAAGATTAAAACAAGAAAGCAAGACTGTTCATCATTTGAATTGATTAACAAGAAGCAAGTGCAAGTTAAAGTAAGTTTAAAAGCAAGATAGGAAAGAGACGATCCATGAAAATAAAGAAAGAAAGCATGGAAGGAAAATCAGGAAGTACATCGACACCAATACGTGAACTAGGGAACATATCGCTCTGATGCCCAAAATTAACCGTGTCAAACTACACCTCATGGGCACTTTTAATGGAAACGATCTTAAAGGCTTATAGTCTTGGGAAACAATTGATTTTAAAGAAGATGTAGATGAAAAGAAAGTGCATATGACTACAACAATGATCTTCCAAACACTACCCGAAGATATATTAATGCAAGTTGCACAATGTGAAAATACAAAAGAAGTTTGGGAATCAATTAAAGTTTGACACCTTAGAGCCGATCTAGTTCAAAAGGCACGTCTACAAACCTTAAGAAGGGAGTTAGAGACGTTAAAGAAAATAAAAGCTTAAGTAACTTCACAAGCAAGTTAAGCAGCATAAGAGCCAAATTCAAAAGTCTTGGAACTACTCTTAAAGATAAGATAATCGTAAGGAAGTTACTTAATTCCGTTCCTAAGAAGTTTCTACTAATAGTGGCATCTACCGAGCAATATTCAGAATTAGATAAAATGTCATTTGAAGAAGTAGTGAGGGAGAATAATAGCATTTGAAGAACGCCTCAAAAATCATGATGAATTAGAAGAAAGCCATCAAACTAAGCTTCTAATGGCAAGTACAAATAATTACTGTCGTGGTAGAAGACGAGGAAGAAACTTTAACACAAGACAAGCAAGAGACTTTACCAAAGAAATAAAAGATCACGAGAAAAATATGACTCAAGAAGACAAAGACAAAAACAAATTTAGATCTTATGAATATGGAGGATTTGCTCATTTTGTATATGAATGCACCAAATGGAAGAACAAGTGCAAAGAACTTGGACATTATAGGAATGAATGTCCAAAATGGAAGGAAAAAAAGAAAGCTCATCTGATTCAATGCAAGGAAGATGAACCTATGCTATTATGAAGTGGAAAGATTAAGACTTTCTCACTTAATTTAGTTTAAGGGGAATTGTTGAATGTTAAACTAAAATAGTGTATTTATATGTTATTATAAGTTTAGTGTGATAATTGTATACATATGTTTAGTATAGGTAAGTTAGTTAGTAACCCTGTTAGGACCCGTGGATAACCCACCAAGTTTGTACCAATAAATACCATGTAAAACCTTCATTTGACACAATATGAATCATACTTTCAAGAACAAATTCTCTGCATTCATCCATTGTAAAACATGTGTATAATCCCTCTCTACCAACGACCACAATTAGCAACTTGTTTGCGACAACGTTGCGACAAAAAGAACTGTTGTTGCAAATTAAAGTTGTCACAAAATTAAATAGGAAATTAAATTCTTGTCGTAAATTATGTCAAGTTGGCGACAAAGATGGAGAAAGATACGTAATTTTAGTGGGAACCTAAATGTTGTCTACTGCAGGATCAAATGTGGTCACTCAATACAAGTGTTATCTCCCAAACTCACAAGGTCACACACGGATTGATGAAGAAGAGTCCCTTAAGAGTTGATAATAATATTATAAGTAAACAAACATAACAGATAATTTTCAAGATACTTGTATATATTACTTCTCAACTCAAAGTTTTCAAGACTCTTACAAGCATACTAACTGAGTTTACAATGAGAACTATATATACTACTATCTACAACTGGTTATACAGAAGATTACCAAATGGAAATTACTACTAAACAAATACTATATTGCTAGTAGTAAGGTATCTAAGATAAAATACTATCCTAGATTAGATAGTCATGACATGTCCATGACTTACCTTTTGTCACCAACTAAAGTTGGTAACTGTACTAACTGATAAGGAATGAACAGTGGAATAAAGTATGGTCAACTACATGGGCATGAGAAAGCGCCATGTAGTATCTCAAAGGTTGTAGCGGATTGTTAGAAGGGCCATACTTATATCCAGTGGTTCATAGTAGGTTCTTTCGAAGGTTAATTGTCTTCGGAAGAACAAGTTTTCGTCACACCCTCAAAATCCACGTGCGGGGTTTTACGGCGGGGCGAGTGAACAAACCAGGATCACAGTCACTAGTTACTCAGAACGACACTATATGCACCGAAATCCAAACTTTAAAACTGTGTGGAAGCGTTTTGTAAATAAGACAAACCCAAAGTATATAAAATACAATTTGGCAAAACACGCGCCAACCCAATATTTAAACTCAAAAGTAAAAACCAGGTGTTATGACTTAAAATGAGGTCTTAGAATGCATGCAAGACTTGTGACGTCCTCCTACTGGCAACCTGAGTTAACGACCTGAGAATAACATACTAAAAGTGTCAACACAATGGTTGGTGAGTTCAAGAGTTTGCGTTTAACATAAACAATAATATTTGTATAACATAAGAAATGCATTGAAATAGATAGCTAGTCTATATTTATAAGTAATAACCATAGTGATTTCGCTATCGAAGCTGACTATGTTGCGATTGTTGCCTCCCGTCACGACTAACCAGGTCGTGATGATGTTTGTGTTTAGGAGAATATTGCACCCGTTTGACCTCGAGTCGCACAGGTGCGGTTTGTCAAACCCAATAGTACTACCTAAGATGTTCCGCTAGTTACCATTATTAACGATCCGAAAGTATGAGGACTTTCAAGGTATAATGCACTATGTTAAACTATACACAACTTATAATAATAAAGCATTTGTATAAAAAGTTGGCCATGAACTCACTGATGTGCATCGACAACGGTAAAAGAAAACTGACGATGATTGGAAAGACAACCCTTCAAAGGTTACCTAGAACATGCAAGTATATAAGTACGTGTAGAAACAAAGCTTCACAACCCTAGGTGCTCAATAAACACATTGACCCAAGGTTTAGAAAAACAAGACTCAATTAACCTAGTTGACCTGTTTGGCCCGTTGATGACATATTAATTGAAATATCATTTAATCAAGCATACCAACTTATCATACAAGAATATCATACTAGTTATCCACGTATATCACACCATCAACCTAAGATCTACCAAGGTCATCATACTACACTAGATCATCATACAACTCATGCGAATCTCAAACAATCAACATGCTAAACTCAACTATAAATGCATCACAACAAATCAATCATTCATGGAGTCTAATCATGCACTATATGCCATGTGAAGCCACTCACGACTTCACATCCTAAACCTTGCCAATCCTACCAAGCAGGGGCCTTAGATTCGCACGCGTGTATGACAATCATAATCATATTCATCAACAAGATTCATTCCAACCAACATACACAACAATGATCAATCACAGTCCCAAACATGAGTCCCTAATCACTAACCATAATTCATCATCATGTATAATTATCAAGAACCTAAATTCCTTAAATGATCAATCAAGCATCCATACAACCCAAGTAACCCATTCCACCACATTAGACATCATCCATAAACATTCTAACATGATTCTAACATCATAAGCTTTCCCAAATCATCATATCTAATGATCTTCAAAAATAAAGTTTTCCTTTTGGGAAAGTAACACCCAAAAACAATCTAACATGCGATTCATTCATAAATTCATCAACTTTATACCCAATAAAGTTCATAGCATTCATCTAACCATGATAATCATCACCAATTCATCATAATTCCTAATCATCACACATAAAGGTTTCCACTTATAGTAAGTTATGATCAATCACTAGAATTCATGATTTTTCTTGCATAAACTCTATAAACCAACATCCAAACAATGTATCTAGCATAGTTTCATCATCAAAACATGAATTCCAAGAAGAAAAAGTTTCCTCTTTAGGCATTGTATGAACTACATGATCAATTCATGAATTTCTAGCATAATCAACATAACCCAACATCCATACAACCTAACTAACATCATATTATCATCTAACAATCATTAATTTCATATTTTCATCACCAATTTTGAATTAGGGTTCATCATGAATAAAAAACTATGAAAACTAATCAAAACTAACTTTTAGCCATGTAGAATCAAGAATTAAACTTGCTACAACCTTGTAATGTTTAATTGATGCCAAACTCGAACTTATTGTGTTGTTTCTTGATCAAATTCGCAAGGTGAGGGGTGGGGAGAAAAGGTTTCGGCCGAATGGGGGTTGTGGGGGCTAGGGTTGGGTTTAATTTTGTTAAGTTTTAGTTTTAAGATAATTACAATTTAAACCCCATTGTTTATATTTTATTAAACTAATCTTTTTAACACTTTTTAAATAAATTCAGCTACAAAATACAAACATTATTAATCAATGATAATAATCATATACATTTTCAATTAATCTCAAAACACATGAAATATATAATACACATAGTCAGGTTATCACGTAAATTTCACAAAAAAATGTTTAAAATCTATAAATTCATGAATCACATAATAACAACTAATAATCAACATTATTAGTTAAATTATAATCTAATTATCATAGATAAATGTTATTAAGTCACCAACGTTTAACAACAACTAGTGTGTGCTCACGACACGTGTATGCAAAACCTAACGAAACTAACGAAGTTTGGTAACGGAAAATCAACGGATGTCACATTATCCCCATGTTGAAAGAATTTTTGTCCCGAAAATTATGTTACATGATTGTGTTCCATCCCTGCTTTACTGTATTGGGATAACGAACTCGAGTGAGTTGTCATATCTCATCCCCATGTTGAAAGAAATTTCGTCCCGAAATTTAATCAGTACCTTCCCCAGCTGTCCTTGTCGTTTCGAACAAGTGAGGATACTTAAGCTTCACTGATCCTCGCATTCCCATGTGAATTCTGGTCCACGTCTTGAGTTCCAACGAACTTTGACTATAAGTATCTTACTTTGCTTAAGAGTCTTGACCTCACGATCCATTACCTCAACCAGTTCTTCAATAAAGCATAATTGATCATCTACTTGTACTTCCTCGAGTGGTACAACTAGTGTCTCGTCAGATAAAGCATAAATGAAATACACTGTGAACACCACTTAATTATTTAGGCAGGTCCAATCGATACGCCCTTACGGTGAGAGTCAAGAAGCTGCTTTTCAGTTGTTGAAACAAAAACTCTGTAACGCGCCGATATTAGCATTCGAGAAAGAACTGGTGATTTTGTGGTTTACTATGATGGTTCTATCCAAGGACTTGGTTGTGTCCTGATACAACGTGACAAGGTAATAGTCTATGCCTCGCGACAACTAAAGGTGCACGAAAAGAACTACACTACTCATAACTTGGAACTAGGTTCAGTGGTCTTTGCCTTGAAGATTTGGAGACATTACTTGTATGGTACCAAATGCACTGTTTACACTGATCATAAGAGTCTTCAGCATATCTTTGAGCAGAAAGACTTGAACATGAGGCAGCGACGCTAGGTGGAATTGCTAAATGATTACGATTATGCTATCAAATATCACCTAGGTAAGGCGAATGTAGTTGCCAACGCCTTGAGTAGAAAGGAGACTACTAAGCCCCGACGAGTGCGTGCTCTGCAACTGACAATTAGCACTCACTTGCCCGATCAAATCAAGGAAGCTCAGACGGAAGCTTTGAAAGCAGAAAACGTTGGCTCTGAGTCTTTACGTGGGATGGACAAACAGTTGGAAGTAAAATCCGATGGAATCTGGTATTTCATGGATAGACTTTGGGTACCTTTGTATGGGAATCTGAGAGACTTGGTTATGAGTGAAGCACACAAGTCTAAGTATTCAATACACCCGGGTAGCGACAAAACGTATCATGACTTGAAGGCACACTATTGGTGGCCTAATATGAAGGCAGACGTAGCCACGTATGTGAGCAAGTGTTTGACATATTCAAAGGTTAAGGTGGAATATCAGAAGCCATCTAGGTTATTGCAACAACCTGAAATCCCCTTTTGGAAGTAGGAACAGATTTCTATGGACTTTATTACTAAGTTGCCCAAGACTCCTAGTGGTTGTGACACGATATGGGTGATCGTGGATCGACTGACTAAGTCAGCTCACTTCTTGGCGATCAAGGAGACTGACAAAATGGACAAGTTAACCCGAATTTACCTTAAGGAGGTAGTTTTGAGACATGGTGTGCCGATCTCGATTATATCTGATTGTGATGCTTATTTTGCGTCTCATTTCTGGGAGTCATTACAGAAATCTTTGGGTACACGTCTGGATATGAGCACTACCTATCATCTGCAGACCGATGGGCAAAGCGAGTGTACTATTCAAACTTTGGAAGATATGTTACGAGCTTGCGTGATTGATTTTGGGAACAATTGGGAAGTTCATCTATTGTTGGTCGAGTTTTCGTACAATAATAGCTATCATACTAGCATCAAGGCAGCACCATTTGAGGCGTTGTATGGGCGAAAGTGTAGATCACCAACTTGTTGTGCGGAAGTTGGTGATAGTCAGCTGACTGAACCTGAGTTGGTACACGAGACTTCGGAGAATATAGTACAGATACGGAACCGTATGGCTGCAGCGCGAGACAGACAGAACAGCTATGCGGACAAACGACGGAAACCTTTGGCGTTTGAAGTCGGTGACAAAGTTTTGCTGTAGGTGTCACCGTGGAAAGGTGTGGTTCGGTTTGGTAAAAGAGGCAAGCTTAATCCGAGAAACGTTGGACCATTCGAGATTTTGGAAATAATGGGTCCGATGACATATCGATTGGACCTTCCTGACTCAATAAGTGGTGTTCACAATGTATTTCATGTCTTGAATCTAAAAAAGTGTTTATCTGACGAGACACTGGTCGTACCACTCGAGGAAGTACAAGTAGATGATCAATTACGCTTTGTTGAAGAACCGGTTGAGGTAATGGATCGTGAGGTCAAGACTCTTAAGCAAAGTATGATACCTATATTCAAAGTTCTTTGGAACTCAAGACGTGGACCGGAGTTCACGTGGGAACGAGAGGATCAAATGAAGCTTAAATATCCTCATATGTTCGAAACGACAACGACAGCCGGGGAAGGTATTGATTAAATTTGGTGACGAAATTTCTTTCAACATGGGGATGATGTGACAACTCACTGGATTTCATTATGCCAATGCAGTAAACAAGGGATGTAACACAACCATGTAACGCAATTTTTGGGACAAAAATTCTTTCAACATGGGGATAATGTGACATCCGGTAATTTTTCGTTACCAAATTCCGTTAGGTCTTGCATACACGTGTCGTGAGCACACACTAGTTGTCGTTGAACGTTGGTGACTTAATAACAATAATCTATGATAATCAGATACTAATCTAATTAATAATATTGATTATTAGTTGTGATTATGTGATTCATGAAATTATAGATTTTAAATATTATTTGTAAATTTTATGTGTTAACGTGACTATGTGTATTATATATTTCATGTGTTTTGTGATGTATTGGAAACGTATATGATTATTGTTATTGACTAATAATACTTATAACTTATAGTTAAAATTATTTAAAAAGTGTTAAAAGATTAGTTTTTATAAAATATAAATAAAGGGGTTTATATTGTAATTACTATTAAACTTAATATTACCAAAAATTAAACCCTAACCCCCCCCCAAACCCCCTCATTGCGACCGAAGCCCCCTCCCCTCTCCCCTTTAGGATATTTATCAAGATACACACACAAACATCCGATTTTGATTAGTTTCAAGCATTCCAAGGCGTTTGCAAGCAAAATTCTTTATTTCTACACACCTAAAGGTTAGTTTTGTTTAATTTTTCTTGATGAACCCTAATTCGAAATTGGTGATGAAAATATGAAATTAATGAT
Organism: Flaveria ramosissima; assembly: GCA_025215565.1. Taxonomy (NCBI): domain Eukaryota; kingdom Viridiplantae; phylum Streptophyta; class Magnoliopsida; order Asterales; family Asteraceae; genus Flaveria; species Flaveria ramosissima. The sequence goes on along the minus strand of CM046035.1, from coordinate 59,932,527 downwards.
TGTTAGATGTTAATATGATGTTAGTTAGGTTGTATGGATGTTAGATCATGTTGATTATGCAAGAAATCTATGATTTGATCATGAATTTCACACATTGCCTTAAGAGGAAACTTTTTGTTCTTGGAATTCATGATTTGATGATTGTATGATGTTAGATACATTGCTTGAATGTTAGTTTACATGGTTTATGCAAGAAAATCCATGAAATTGATGTGTTGATTATAACTTATTATAAGTGAAAACTTTTATGCATGATGATTGGGAATTTCGATGAATTAGTGATGATTATCATGTTAGAATGTATGTTATGAACTTGAATAGGCATATAGTTGATGAATTTATGAATGAATTGGATGTTAGATTGCTTTTGGGTGTTATTTTCCCAAAAGGGAAACTTTATTTTTGAAGATCATTGGATATGATGATTTGGGCATGTTTATGATGTTAGGATCATGTTAGAATGTTTATGGATGATATCTAATGTGGTGGTATGTGTTACTTGGGTTGTATGGATGCTTGATTGATCATTTAAGGAATTTAGGTTCTTGATAATTATATGTAAGGATCGTCACAATAATCAGATTGATCTCATAATTGTGAATGCGGAATGTAAACAATTACGGATTGAGAAGTAAAAGAATAGAAGTGAAGATCACAATGTAAATAACTTCTCTATGATTGCTCTCTGAATTTCAAAAGATTACACAGGAGTTACAAATTCAAGAAATGGACAAAAGCTACCTAAATACAAAACAAACTAAGTATTTATACTACACTAGAATGTTCTCGCGCGATATCAACTTCTCACGCGAGAAGTTAGTTCTCATGTGAAAAGTAAGTTGTCGCGCGGCTTCTTTCACTTTTTGCTTGTCTTTAACTTTTTCTTCACTTTGATTTGATTTCCCTAGCCTCTAGGTTCAACCCGTACAATCTCCCCCTAGGCTTGGTAAATCAATGTTCTTCGAAAGTCCACATCATCCACGTTATAACTGCCCCCATAAGCATGCATCTTCTTATCTAGGGCCTTCGTAATCAACCAACCGAACTGTGCTGATAGTAAATGAACAGATTCATAAGCTACAATCGGACATCCTTGCAACTTCATCAAATCTTCTTTTCCAAATTTTAGGAAATCCACAGGGTCGATGATACGGTACTCTTTGTCTACACACTTGATCAACGCATGACCCGTCTCCTTTTCACAACTCCACCCGATAAGCTTCGACAAGCTGTTAACTGGCACTGGAGCATGTATGGGATCTTCCTCACATATCTTGGATGTCTATAAACTTGTATCTTCATTGGTTTCTGCGTGTTTGGATCGATATGATTCTCATCTTTAATAACTTTGGATTTGGCTGTCTTAAAGTCTTTGAAGTTGGTCTTGCTTTGTCTCCAAATCATATTTCTTATCTAATTACCCTTTCCATAGTTACTTGGATTAATGAATGTAACACGACCCATAGCATACAAGTTTGATGCTTTAAGAAAATGAAAGTCGTGCTCATCTTGGAAATATTCTATCACTCCAGTCTTTCTCTTAATCACATACTACTTCATTTCCTCATCATACGCCCAACTGATAATCGGCTCTGAATTTCCGTACCATGTGAAAGATTTGGAATGCCGAAGAGTATGAACATAAGCTGGCGGTGGAGGTGCAACAACTGTAAGATCACCAACCTGACGAACAGTCATTTGACCAGTTTGGTCTAATGTCTTTTAAGTGGCTTTTGAAGTACTAGACTCACCAACAATCTCGTCTTCTTCTAATACAATCTCAGAAAACAAATCCTTCAAACTGTTCCAAAAAATGTCGGTGTATTCCACATCTTCTTCTAAGTCATCAAAAGACCCAAAATCTACATTTTCTTCCTCCTATAATATATGTTGCTGAAATGAGTAGAATTACTTCTCATACTCAGCTTCAGTGGCAGGATCTAACGGTGCATAATCAACTATATCATCAGGACTTGGTCCGGAGACATTAGCAGTTCCTGATGAACCAGAAGTACCAGTAGCAGCACCTGTATCTCCCCCTTGATCATCATCATCATTTCCACCATCATCATCATCACCACTACAACCATTATCATTATCATCATCATCATCATCATCATCCTCATCATCATCCTCATCACTGTTGTCACAATTAACCATATCCAAGTCATTATCATCATTGATTGGATTAGGGATAGGCATCATGTGCTCAAGCTCCACAAACGCCTCTCCAACATAATATACAGGTTGTTCCTCAGTAGCCTGATTAGAAATATCTGGACTAGGCTCTTGATCAACAACAACATTGTAGGTTGTCCCTTCTGTAACATCAAGATCAACAACATGTTCTGTACCATGAACTGTCTCAACAATCTGATCAGGACCAGCAGCCTGATGTCCACTAGAATCTCCAACTTTTGTGGTATGTTGGTGTGTAAATAATGAATACACACGGGAAGTGAGATCTCTTAGATTTTTCTCCATAATCTGAACATACGCAAGCATAAACTACTGCTGACTCTCCAAACTCTTTATCCTTTCGAATCATCAATAACTTATGACTTCTCTAACATCTCCCTCTCAAGTGTACTAACTCTTTGCTCCAAGGTAACCCTTGTTGGAGATAGAGTAGATGTCTCTGGATGAGGTCTGGGTTCTGGAGTAGTGTTCATGAAGTCTGTATCTCCAAATAAATCATCATGAACAGACTGTCTCGGAGGAGTCCTCAAAATGTCGTCAGTACCAACAGTAGTAGACATAGGAGTAGATGTCACAGTTGGAGATTCTGTGACTATCACCGGAGTAGCAGCCTCACTAACTGTGTCTGGAATATCAGAATGCATAACATCATTAGTCGTCACAGTGGTCATCGGAGTCTGACGCTTTCTCAGCACACCATGTCCTCTACCCTTACCACTAGAACTCTTACCAGCCACCCTTGCCATCCTTTTCCTTCGGCCTCGGGTCAATACAGGGATATCTACCGGAACATAATCAGCATCACATTTCTTAGCAGTACGTTTTGACGGTGTTTCTCGTACTCTAGGACGTTCTTGCAGCACATAAGGCACATTCCCAATCTGATCACTATCAGTCTTACTGTCATCTCCTCCACCTTCTAACCACTCATTCACCTCTTCTTCATCATACTTTTCACTAGTACGAGAACTCTCAGGTGCTTCTTGAGTAGCACTAGATGATGTACTACCTGTATCATCTCTATGAACCTGAGCGTCTCAGTCTGTGCTTCAACTCGAAACCCATCTACCAAGTTTGGAAAAATGTGATCCATCCTATGCATTTCCCCTGGCTCCCATTAGGTAAGTGAAAATATCTTTCTTCATCACCATAACTGAATAGGTAGATGAATCAGATATAGGTAACTCAGGATGAGCAGCATTCACTATCATCTGAATAAATCGAGGGTACATAATGAACTTCTTTCCCGGTGCAGCAATAACATTCTTCTGCATCATAGAAAATATGGTTGTGGAGATACTATATGGAAGATCATCGACCAGAGAAACCAATAATGATCCAAATATAGCGCTCAGACTGTCCATGCCAGCCTTCAGATTGCTAAGGCAATGGATAACCATGTGAAATAAAAACTTCCAGAAAGGTGGCAAGTATTTCTTCTCTAGAGATGGATAACAATGAGTGTATCCCATACGAACTAAACAATCCTTAGCAACATCATCATCAATCTTCATAGGTGCTCGTGGAATATCCTCTAGTAATAAGATGTTGTTACTCACTTCAGCAGTGATAACAACTCTCTTTCCCTTCACTGTGGCTGTAATACATAGCTCACCATCGGCATCTATCTCATTTGCTGTTGTCTCCCAAAATTGATCTATCACATCAGTATAAATCTTCCGGTTAGTAGATATAGCATGAAAAATCCTGGAAGACTTTACTCCTTCGATCAAGGATCTAAATAGAGCTTTGTCATTAGAAACTTCTCCCAAATACGTCACAACATTATGTTTTTTTATTAAAGTCCAACGATCGAGCCATCTGCAAAAGTAGATGAAAATTTATAAGTACACAAAAATATTAAATTTTAGTGTATACAAATTAGGTTCCAACACTTAGACAAATTTTAGAAAATTCAACTTTTCGCATGAATTCAACACTTAAATAAATTTAAGAGAATTTCAGCATTTCGCGCGGAATGTTAAACTTTTCGCAAATTTAACAATTCTGAAAATTAAACCTTTGGCGTGATAAGTTCAACTTTTCGCATGAAGTTTAAATTCAAATAGATCTCAACTTTTCGCACGAAAAGTACAATCTCATGCGAAAAGTATAACTTTTCGCGTCAGTTCATCTTCTCAAAACTTTTCGCATGCGAAAAGTCTGTTTAAATTCAATCTTTTCAATCTAACAATTTTTCGAAGTTTTAATCAATCAAATATGTTCATTGACTGTTGTTTCATGTATTACTAAGGTTTATTATGTTTAATTTGATCAATTTAACAAGTTTTAGTCCATTTAAACTCTCGGTCATGAATCAAAGTCACACAAATCGATGATGTAAATATCAATATACCTTATCACACACTTCGAAATCAATAGACGACCTTAACGAACAATGTTAATCGGTTTGACAGAGTTTCTACACTAAGGAAAAAATTTGTAGACAAGTTTGGAAGTATTCGTGCGAATGATGACTTCTCGAAAGAAGTGTTTATTATAAATGTTTTGACTTCTCGCGCGAGAAGTTACAAGTCTCTCTTGTTAAGTTTTCGCTTGATATAAACTTTTCGCATGAAAACTTTATTATTTTGAAAATTTTAACATTTTGTTTTTATCAAATTTCATCATTTTATTAAAGGCCTTTTTATTTGCTATGCAATATGATTTTATTTAACTAAGTGTTTATAATTATTTTAACACCCTTAAGTTTTGAACACATTGTAAATAAAATACATCACAATCAAAATAAGACACTTTAATAAAACTAAGTAAAACCAAAATTATTCACACATATTCTATTAACTATTTAACTTTTTGATAAATTTTCAAGTATAGGATCATATTCCTTTAAAAATCAACCATTAACAATCAATTTGCATTGATTTTATATAAGACTGTTTGTGTTGATTTGTCGATATACTGTGCCATCTTTTAAACATAGACTTCAAGTTTACTTAGACACATAAGCTGTGATTTTATCATGTTTTGGTTAAATTATATAATTTCAGTGTGTCGTACAATCAAAAATCCTGCAAAACACTTATCTAGCTTCAAGACACTATTGAGATTTCAAGTCACCCCAATTTGACTTAAAACTTTCAGTTCTTATCAACTTTCTTAGTTTTGGTTATTGTCTTATATAATATCTATTAGAGCATAACTAGCACGAGAAAATGTTTCTGAGCATAGAATATTAACAAATCTAGAATGTTAATTATTCCCAGAGATTGGACTAAAAAAACTATTTTTGAAAAGGGTGTAAAAATAAGAGTTAACCAAAGTTAATTATTCCCAGAGATTGGACTAAAAAAACAAATCTAGAATGATCGGACACTTTAATAAACAAATCATCAATGTTGTTATCTGATGAAACAGATTATAACGCCTCGAAATATCAAATCAGTCATCAACGTTAATGGATTAATTAGTGGGTATTTAATAAAAAAATAAAGAAAGGAAATAGTTATGGGCTAAATTAGGCATATGGGCAAGAGCCTAAGTGATTAAGGGCCCATAATCAGCCCTTTAATCCACCTAATCAGCCATCACCTTCCTCATTGGCAACCCTAACCACCAAGTCTTAGAGAGAGAAAGTAAAGAGAGAAAGTGAAGAAAACTCTAGATTTGAAGCTTTTTTAGAGAAGGGATTGAAGATCTGGGTGTTAGAGCATCAAACCATAAGAAAGGAGCAACAAATCCAGGCTGTGTAGTATGATCCAAGTGAGTTCTAGAGCCCCTTGTTTATAAGTTTTTCCATGTTTTGGGGCTATTATGCATACTAAATATACGTTTTTAAATGACCAAGATTTTAAAAGGTTTTAACATGGAGATCAATTTTTTATAACATAATGTGCTATGTAAATGTTTAAAAATAAATTTTCTTCGCGCTGACCTGGCAGCCCGGACCTAGCCAAGGGCGTTGCCCCTTGGACCCCACTAGGGGCTGCTACCCCTAGGACCCCGCTGTTAGGGGCTGCCCCCCACGAACCCCCGCTGTCCCGCGAAGGGTCGGTTATGTTTTTGTGATGAATTGTACTTGGCATCTTGTGTACTTAATAAGCTAAGTATTATATATTAAAGTGAAAGATAATATTAATGAAAAGTGGAACTTAATGAATGTTACCCCGGGCCCGTTTGATCATGAAAAGTCTTGTAAGCACTATGATAGACTTCACTTATGTGAGTCTGATGTATGATGATGGATCCGTACTCATGAGCGGGCTATGTGTCTTGCAGTGTGGATCAACTGTCGGGGGTTAGCTACCGTTTTCATGTGTACCGACAGGGATTGACATTCGTTGTCGATCAACAGGGAGCTCTTGCTTTATGCAATCTCGTTTATGATGAAATGAAAGATAATGAAAGAAAGAAAGATAATGGAAATGATTATTAAGACGTAAAATGTTATGTATTAAGTTGTATGCATGGTCATTTTATGAAGGGTAAAGTTTATATTTTCCTATATTAACTAAAACTAGGACTCATTCAACAAAGCTGACGTTTATGTATAATAGTTGGCAAGTAAATGATGCTACTGAGGACGGCACAAGGTGGGAAGCTACTTGGATGGTAATGGATGGAAACCTTGTTTATGAAATCTTTGATTTTAATTTAAGACAAAGTACTACGTTTTTATGCTATTAGACAAACGTATGAGTACAATATGATTTACAAGTTTCAAATGAATGTCTATTTAATTAAGCTGCAATGTTTTGGTTTTTAAAATGATTTTTACTCTATGATTAACCAACTATGAGGCTTCCCGGAAACAGGGCCTTACACAGTTTCCAAATGAATAAGCTTCCTTTCAAAACAATCTCGGATAAAATGCATGCGGAAGTCAATGTGTTTTGTCTTTGAATGTTGAATTGGATTCTTCACAATATTAAGAACCGCAGTGTTATCACATAAGATGTGAGTGTCATAAATGCTAAGGCCATAATCTAGCAGTTGTTGTTAAATCCAGACAATCTGAGAACAACAACTCGAAGCAGCCACATATTCAGCTTCTGCAGTAGAAGTTGACACTGTTTGTTGTTTCTTGCATTGCCAAGAAATGAGACGATTTCCTAAAAATTGACAATTTCTGTCCAAGTTGCATCCTGCATAATCACTGTTAGTGTTAGCAAATAAATTGATATAGGAGTTTTTAGGATACCAAAGACCAAGTGTTGATTGACCCTTGAGATACTTAAAAATCCGCTTGACAGCTTTCATGTGGGATTCTTTCGGACTACTTTGATAACGTGCACACTGACAAATAGGGAACATAATGTCCATCCTGCTAGCAGTAAGATACATCAGGGATCCAATCATTGGTCTATACATGTGTTGATCAACATCTTCTCCTGTGAGATCTGGAGTCAAAGTAGAACGAGAAGACATAGGAGTTGGAGCAATCTTGGATTCCTAAAACTTGTACTTATCAAGAATACTATGAATATACTTTTCTTGATGAATCAGTATTCCTGTATCATCTTGCTTGACTTGGATACCCAAGAAAAATAACATTTCTCCAAGAGAACTCATCTCAAATTTCTTCTTCATCACAACCTCAAATTCCTTGCACAATTCATCATTTGTAGATCCAAAAATGATATCATCAACGCAAATTTAACCAAGAATAAGATTATTACCAGTCTTCCTTAAAAACAATGTTTGATCAATAGCACCTCTCAAATAACCATTTCAAGCAAATGTTCTATCAAAGTAGCATACCAAGCACGAGGTGCTTGATGTAAGCCATAAAATGCTTTGGCCAACTTATACACATATTCAGGATGATCTGGATCTTCAAAACCCGGTGGTTGACAAACATAGGTTTCTTCTTTTATTTCTCCATACGAAAAGGTTGTTTTAACATCCATCTGATAAACTGTAAAGTTCTTGTATGAAGCATAAACCAAAAAGATGCGTATAGCTTCTAGTCTTGCAACAGGAGTATATTTCTTCATAATCAAGTCATTCAATTTGATAGAATCTTTAAACAACAAGTCTTGCCTTGTTGCGGACAATCACATCCTTTCCATCTGTCTTGTTCTTAAATATCCATTTTGTTCCAATTGGCAGCTTTCCTTTTGGAAGTTCACATAGATGCCATACATTGAGCTTTTTGAATTGCATCAGTTCGTCCTACATGGCCTCTACCCAACTGTTCTCCTTTAATGCCATCTCAACATTCTTTGGCACAATCTCAGAGATGAAACATGAATACAGACAAATATTTATTGCACCAGATTTGCTTCGAGTTTGAACTCCTTGTGATAATGGACCGCTAATAGCTTCTGTTGGATGATTTTTGTAAACTCTTAACTCTGGGATAATGTCTTCAAAAATACCTTCTTCTAAATTAGAAATATGACCCACTGGTTCTTTAACAATATGTCCCCCTTCTGGTTAATAAACTATATCTTCCTCCAGATGATTATCACTGTTAGACGATAAATCATCAAATGGAACTTGAATAGTATCAATTAGATCAGTTTGAGTAGAAGAAGAAGTATCATCAGAAACTTGTGGAGATTGTTTAATAATAGGTTTAGAAGATGTTTTTGTAGAATAAGAAACAGGTGGAACAACTGAACTATTTGAAGAAGAAGGTACATCAGAAGTTGTCAGCTTTGATTGAGATGAAATAATACCAACATCATCATTGAAAGTATCCTGAATGGAGGAAGTCAAAGGAAGTTAGCTGTGGAAATAATAGACGATTGATTAAATATTTCAAATAATGAAGCATAATCATAAACCCATGTTTAGACTCATGCTAATCAATATCAAATGACTCAATTATTTGTTTTGATCTTTTATTATAAACCCTGTATGCAACTTTGTTAGCAGAATAACTAACAAAATAATATTCATAAGCTTTTTCATCAAATTTGCATTTTGAATCAGATGTGTTTAACAAAGTGCAACAACATTCAAATGTTTTGAAATATTTGACTTGGGGTTTATGTTTATAAAAGATTTCATAAGGAGTCATATTTTGTTGTTTGTTGATTAACACATGATTCTAAACATAACACGTAGTGTTAACAGCCTCAGCCCAGAAAAATGATGGTAATTTGGCTGCTAATAACATTGTCCTGGCAGCTTCAATTAGAGTTCTGTTTCATCTTTCTGCAACTCCATTTGGTTGTGGAGTTCCTGTAGTGCTAAATTGTCTAGCTATCCCCCTTGAATAACAGAATTCATTTAATGTTTGGTTGCAAAACTCAGTTCCATTATCGCTTCATATGCACTTTATTGTTCTATCCGTCTGATTCTCTACCAGTGTTATGAATTTTATTAGCAGATGAGGAGTTTCATCTATAGTTGATAAAAAGAAAACCCATGTAAATCTAGAGAAATCATCAGTAATAACTAAACAATAAGCACGTCGTCCTAAACTCAAAACACTTACTGGACCAAATAAATCCATGTGTAACAGTTGTAAAATAGAGTCAATTTTGGTATGAGCAACCGATTTATGAGGAAGTTTATGTTGTTTGCCTTTTGAACATGACAGACAATGTTCAGATAATTGAAATTCCTTCAATGGCAGACCTACGACATGATTCCCTCTAACCAATTTGTTCATGTTTTAATGTTAACATGACCAAGACGACGATGCCAAAGCAATGTGTGGAATATTGTTTGTCATAAATTTGCGAAACACTTAAAAAGTTATGTTTAAGTTCCTCAAGAAAGTTGACATCCTCAAAGCTTAACACTCCGTTTGACACTGTACCTTTCTTAGATATCTTTCCCCCTTTGTTTCCAGCAAAAATAACATAACCTCCATTATATGGTTTGATGTTTTGTAACAGAGATATGTTACCAGTCATATGTCTTGAACATCCACTGTCAACATGCCAAACATTTTTAATGTTGGGTCTAAGATGTTTCTGCATGAATAAGAAATTTATTCAGTTTTAAGAACCCCAGCCATGGTTGAACTGAGTACACCTTTTTCATCCAAGTATGATACTGATTTCAATGTCATATCTCTTTTATCATTGAAGATATAATCCTCAATAATTTCAGGTTCTGATGTAATTGTTTTCACTTTTCATTCTTGAATTGGTTTAATCAATTTCTTAATAGTGTTTTGTGTGGAAGATGAATTGTTATTTTTGACAAGTAAATCCTTTTTATTGAATTTATCCTTTGCAAATGTATGTTTTGTTGAATAATTCTATTGTCAACAAATGTGGTTGAATGATTTAAATTCCTTTTAATTTTAGCATTCATAAAAAATTGTTTTCTATTATTTGCAATGGAATTATGAAATCTTTGTTTACTAATCAAAGAACATTGAAAATGACAATTTCTAGCCATGTGATTTGGCTTGCCACACACATAACAAATTTTATTATGAAACACATTTTTTGCTCGACTTGGTTTTTTAGACTGTTGATGATAACATCTTTTGTTATCATAGAATCTGGCTTTAGAATTTCTTTGGCCAACATATTCTTGTACGCTCTCTCGTTTTCCCTTTTCATTTTGATTTGTATCAGATGTACACGTGGTTTTAAATTTTCCTTTATCCTTGAGTATTGAATGAACTGGAGAAGGACCAGTTTCTTTTGTACCTGAGCTACACACAACTTGTTTCACTTGATTAGCAATAAGAGAATATTTATTTTTAAAGAAACCTTCATTTGTTTCTTTAAAAATATACTCTTTATCATAGGTCTCTTCATCATTGGTGTTAACTAATGAAGGTAAAGAAGTATAATCATGATTAATCGGTAGTGCAATGTTAGAGTAACCAACTCCTCCTTTTCAACCACTGATTTTCTGTGTCATTTGAGACTTAATTATACCTTCAACCATATTGGAAGACAATTCAAACTTTTCAACAATTAGTTTCGAAGATAAGAGTTCACTATTTAGTTTGTTAATTTCCAAAGCAAGTTCATTATTACGATTTGTCAAATCTTTTATGTTACAGTCTTTGTCATAAAGATTTAATTTTGACTGATAAACTAATTTGTTTAAACCATCTATTTTATCTTTGAAAATTCTCTCATTAGTTTTATATTTTTGGGTTTGATATTGAAGCTTTTCAACTTCAACAATCAATCGTTCATTGTGAGCTCTATATCTTTGAATCTTTTCGATACAATTAGTTGAACAGAGATTAAAATATACCTCTTCTGTTTCAGCTTTCTTCTCTGTCTCTTCATGGACCACATTTACCATGAAGGCTTTCTAGTTGATCTTTACTACTTCAGTTGCAGGAGTATCCTCAATAGCTTTTCCTTGAACATCACATGCAGTAGCTAGAGTAATCTCAACAGCCTTTTCTTCTTTCACCACCTTTTTAGCTGGAGTAGTCTCAGCAGCTTTTCCTTCAACAGATTCAGGCATATCTTCAATTATCACTTCAACCCCCTCAACAACTTTATCATTCACCTTCTCAACTTCAAATTCCTATTTCTCAGCAAACACTCCACTCAACATATCTTCAGAGATAAATTCTACAAACAGATTCTCTTCAACAATCTCTTCTTCACTCTGGATTTCTACTAAAAGAGCAGTGGACAACTTGATATCCAAAGCTTCCATCTGTTCTGACCAATCATAGTCCTCATTCGTTTGAGACACAAGAGCCTTGGTCTTGGATGTACTAGCTTGGTCTTGCTTTGTCTCTTCTTCCACTGTAACCATGCTTTTACCTTGATCACTCTGATTGTTTCTAGCTTCATTACACTCTCTTGCAAAATGACCAGGTTTATCATAATTATAACATCTTAGCTTTGACTTGTCAAAACCTATCTTGCTTGAATTGTTCAACCCGAAAACCTTTCTCCCAGTTCTTCTAGCAAAATTCTTAGCTCTGTAAACCACCATAGCCATCTGATATTTAATGTCGTTTTCTTCAACATCATTCGGGTTGACTTGTTTTAAATCATTAACCAGGATATTAGGTGGACTTATTCTTCCTGCTAAGAAGGCTTCATAGCTGTTCATGAATGAAGTGAAAAGAGCCAAATGCTCTTCAGCTATTTGAATGGTTTGTTTGGTTAGCCGAGAATTCATAACAAAGGCTTGTTGGATTAGTTGAGTGGTTTGGGTTGGTGAGTAAGTTTGAGTGTAAGGTTGGGGTTGTGGTTGGACATAAGGATTTTGGTGAGTGATTGGATAATGAGGTAAGGATTGAGGTGAGGCTTGGTCTTTCACACTAGATTGAGCAGATGTAGATGATTGTTGTAACTGACATAGCTGTGAGTAGCTAACATAGTAGTTTGGGTTACTTATCATCTTTGCATACATTGCTATTGCTTCTGCTCCCATGGTGTTGATGTAATTAGCAACCCTTTGCTTATCATCCATGTCACATGATTTGATTGTAGAAATGAGATCACTTAAAGACAATGTACACAAATCCTTGTCCTTTTGATGGTAGTGCAGTTCTTGTTCCAGCTATAAGGTAGAGAATTCAGTAGTTTTTTGTTCACAACTATGTTCTCTAGAGTTATCCCTCCACTCTTCATTTTTGTGATCAACTTCACAAACCTAGACATCTGAGCCTCTAATGTTTCACCAAGAATATGATTGAACATATTGAATTCTTGGTTGAGCATATCCTTCTTGCTCTCTCTCATATCCTTATTTCCCATGATCTGTTCCTCCATAGCATCCCATAAATCTTTTCCTTTTGTATAGTCCTTCAACTTTTGAGCAATCTCAGTTGTGAGTGCCATAGTGATTGCTGCATAAGCTTTGTCATCAAGCTCCATTCTTTTAAGATCATCTTCATCCCAGAGATGTTCAGGTTTAGTAATCCATTCGTCTTTCTCATTCTTATTCAAAGGAATGTATGGACCTATCTTGATAGAACGCATCATCTGGTGTTGATTGTTAATGACATGATTCAGAAAACGATATGCCCAATCTGGATAATCTTCTTCATTCAAAAGACGTGGAGGCTTTGTGCTTGTGCCTATCTTATTGTCTAGATTCAGCGTAGCTGTGATATTCTTTAGATTTGCCATAGTAAATTCTTCAAACAAACTATGGATTTAGAAAGAAATCAAAGTTCTCGCGCGAGTCCTCAGAAACTTTTCGCGCAAAAAGTTCAATCACAATAACTATGCAAAATGTTCAAGTTTTTGCACCTGTAACAAACTTTGTAATTGTCTCGTACGAAGAATCAGGTTTTTGAGCGAAATAAAGGTTTCGCACAAAAAACATAAGTTTTCTGCTGAATCAAATTTACCAAATCAAAACTTTTCATGTTCAATTTTAGTCCGAATTGATTAGATTTTTATTAATCATTTGTTTAATTAGTAGATTAAGTTCAAATTTGAACCTAATTGTTCCTAATTGATTCAGTTAATCAAGTTTAAGCTCAAAAACATCATCAAACGTCCGATCTCGAACTTAACAGCTTCATCATCTTCAAAATTGATCAAAATTCAACTGATACAACTTATAACTTCGAGAATCAAACAAACCGATGATCACGAACTCTTCAAATCAATCATTCCAACCTCAATTCAATCGATCTATAGTAACAAGATTTGATACCAATTGTAAGGATCGTCACAATAATCAGATCGATCTCGTAATTGTGTATGCGGCATGTAAACAATTATGGATTGAGAAGTGGAAGAATATAAGTGAAGATCACAATGTAAATAACTTCTCTATGATTGCTCTCTGAATTTGAAAGATTACACATGAGTTACAAATTCAGGAAATGAACAAAAGCTATCTAAATACAAAGCAAACTAAGTATTTATACTAAACTAGAATGTTCTCACGCGAGATCAACTTCTCACGCGAGAAGTTAGTTCTCACGCGACAAGTAAGTTGTCGCGCAGCTTCTTTCACTTTTCGCTTGTCTTTAACTTGTTCTTCACTTTGATTTAATTTCCCGAGCCTCTAGGTTTAACCCCTATATTATACATGATGATGAACTATGGTTAGTGATTAGGGAATCATGTTTGGGGCTGTGATTGATCATTGTTTTGAATGTTGGTTGGAATGAATCTTGTTGATGAACATGATTATGATTGTCATAAACGCGTGCGAATCTGAGGCCTCTACTTAGTAGGATTGGTAGGGTTTAGGATGTGAACTCGTGAGTGACTTCACATGGCATGTAATGAATGATTAGACTTCATGTATGATTTATTAGTGGTGATGTATTTATAATTATGTTGAGCATGTTGATTGTTTGAGATTCGCATAAGTTGTATGATAATCTATTGTATTATGATGACCTTGGTAGAACTTGGGTTGATGATGTGATATACGTGCATAACTTGTATGATAATCATGTATGATAAGTTTATATGTTTGATTAAACGATATTTCAATTAATTTGTCACCAATGGGTCAAACGGGTCAACTAGGTTAAATTTGTCTTGTTTTTCCTAAACCTTGGGTCAATGTGGTTATTGAGCACCTAGGGTTGTAAGCTTTTCGTGTACACGTACTTATGTACTTGCGTGTTCTAGGTAACCTTTGAAGGGTTGTCTTTCCATCCATCATTAGTTTTCTTTTACAATTGTTCGTTGGCGCATCAGGTGAGTTCATGCCTTACTTTTTATACACTTTTTTTTGGGAGATAGTATACTTATTACAATCACTTTATTATCATAAGTTGTGTATAGTTTAACATAGTGCATTATACCTTGAAAGTCCTCACACTTTCGGATCGTTAATAATGGTAACTAGCTGGAAATCTTGCGTAGTACTACTGCGTTTGACAAGCCCCACCTGTGCGACTCGAGGTCAAACGCTTGCAATATTTTCCTAAACACAAACATCGTCACGACCTGGTAAGTCGTGACAAAAGGCAACAAACACAACATAGTCAGCTTCGATTGCAAAATCACTATGGTTATTACTTGTGAATATAGAGTAGCTATATATTTCAATGCACTTTTTATGTTATGCAATTAGTATTGTTTATGTTATACGCAAACTCTTGAAGTCACCAACCTTTGTGTTGACATTTTTAGTATGCTATTCTCAGGTCGTTAACTCAGGTTGCCATTAGGAGCACATCACAGGTCCAGCATGCATCCTAAGTCTTTATTTAAAGACATAACACTTGGTTTTACTTTTGAGTTTAAATATTGGGTTGGCGCGTGTTTTGCCAAATTGCATTTTATATACTTTGGGTTTGTCTTATTTACAAAACGATTCCGCCTAGTTTAAAGTTTGGATTTTTGTTGGTTTTATTTTAATTGTGGCATATAGTGTCGTTTTAAGTAACTAGTAAATGTGATCCTGGTTTGTTCACTCGCCTCGCGGTAAAACCCCACACGTTTGAGAGTGTGACGTATTAGTTTTGTTGAGGAATTAAAACAAAATTTGCTAAGTGTCTCTCAAATTTCTGACAAATTGTATTCAACACACTTCACTGATAAAGAATGTTTTATTCTAAAACCTAGTTTTATAATCCCTAATGAGTGTATTTTATTAAGAACTTGACACATACTTGCTAGATATGAACGGCTCACATTCATTTGTAACAGCATCTTGTTTGTTATCAAAAGCCTCGGAGAGTGATTTAATGTTATGGCATCGTCGCCTTAGCCATGTAAATATTATGAATATGAATAACTTGGTTAAAGGAAATCATGTTGTAGGCCTATCATTGAAAGAATTTCAACTTAACAAACATTTTCTGTCATGTTCAAAAGGCAAACAACATAAATTTCCTCAAAAACCAGTTGCTCATAGAAAAATTGAGTATATAGTTTATCAACCCGAGGGAGGAAATGCTATTGACGAACCTATGGGACATATGTCTAATCTAGATGAGGTTATTTCTGAAGATGTTATTCCTTAGCTGAGAATTCATAAAAATCATCCGACTGAAGCAATCATCGGTCCATTATCATAAGGAGTTCAAACTCAAAGCAAATATGGAGAAATTAATACTTGTTTGTATACATGTTTCATCTATCAAATTATGCCCAAAAATGTTGAGATGGCATTAAAAGAGAACAGTTGGGTAGAGGCCATGCAAGACGAGCTCATGCAATTTAAAAAGTTGAATGTTTGGCATCGTGTGAACTACCAAAAAAAGTTAGCGTTTGGAACATAATGGATATTCAAGAACAAGACGGATGAAAAGGATGTGATTGTTCTTAACAAGGCCAGACTTGTTGTTCAAGGATTCTATCAAATAGAAGGGCTTGATTATGAAGGGGTATATGCTCCTGTTGCAAGACTAGAAGCTATACGTATTTTTCTGGCTTATTATTCATACAAGAACTTTAAAATTTATCAAATGGATGTCATAACTGCTTTCTTGTATGGCGAAATGAAAGAAGAAACTTATGTTTGTCAACTACCAGGTTTTGAAGATCCAGATCATCCTGAACATGTGTACAAGTTAGACAAAGCCCTTTATGGTTTACATCAAGCACCTCGTGCTTGGTATGTTACTCTAACTAAATATTTGCTTGCAAATAGTTATTCAAGAGGTGTTATTGATCAAACTTTATTCTTAAAGAAGACTGGTGATGATCTCATTCTTGTTCAAGTTTATGTCCATGATATTATTTTCGGATCTACAAATGATGAGTTGTGTAAGGAATTTGAAGCAGTGATGAAGAAGAAATTTGAAATGAGTTCTCTTCGTGAAATGTTATTTTTCTTGGGAATCCAAGTTAAACAAGATGACAAAGGAATACTAATACATCAAAAAAGTATATTCATGGTAATCTTAAAAAATACAAGTTTCAGGATTCCAAGATAACTCCAACTCCTATGTCTTCTCGTCCTAGTTTAACTCCAGATCTCATGAGAAAAGATGTTGATCAACACATGTATCGAACACAAAATCAAAGTTTATAAATACGTATATGTAGAGTTCAGAATTTGAGACTCAAAAATCAATGTTTAGAAATACGTGAAAAATTTTTATTGAGAGAACTTCAAGTTATGCAAAAACTTTAACTTTACGAGAACTACAAAATAAAGTACGCAGATGCGCGAATTGTCGCATATACGAGAACTTGTACGCTTTGGGAAAACTTATAGTACGAGAACTATATGAGCGAAAACTTTTGTAATTTTAAATAAATAGTTGATTTTCATGTTAATTTAGATAAATTTTTTTAGTTCATTCTGTAGTTACATATGCAATCATATTTGACTAAAATTCAAGTAAAATCTTATTTACTCTTGTATATTTTGTTATATTCAACTGATTTTCATTACTGAAATCGTGTTCTACAATGATTCACATTCAATCCGCGCTTGTGATTTATTGCTGGGTCCAACTTAAATGATTTAAGATGAAATCAGATTCTTTAGAGTACCAGTAAATATTACGGTGTAATTTCATGCTCGCTGGTTTACTCGGTAGTACAATTTCCTTTTGTTGTTATTTTACGGATTGAAAGGAATGAGTTCATCAGGAGATTCAAAATTTATTTTATGGTATTCGTGTTGCACACCAAACTCAACTTCATATGTTTTACTCATTCTTAGCATTTCTTTATTTCAAGTTTAACTCGTTTGTAATTTGCTTTCTACTTGTATTTGTTTCCTGATTTTATTTTATTTAATTTATAAACTTGTGAACGGCATTCCATGGCACACACATACAAAAGAAAAGTTATAACGATAGCAAACTATGAATGAAGTAGCAATGTATAACTTGTATTACTGATTTGTACCGACAGATAGTGTTCATCGTTAATATTTTAACGGGTCACCGATTGAATCCACCAAAACCTAAGTTTTTAATAAATTCTTGAGGATTGAAATTCTAACAAGAGTTTTCTGTGTGCTTTAAAGATGATTGTCATTGTGGCCTTTTACTAACGGCTTGCAGTTCGTATTTCAGGATTGGACTTACCTTTTCTAGAAAAACAAAATAAACTATTAATATTTTTTCTTTGAACATGATACTTCGTAAATCATTTTTTTAATACATTTGAATTTTCTATTATTTACCAAAGTGTTCGAAAAGTATATATGTTCAAAAATTTAAAGACAAACCTTTGTAAAGGAGATTAAAAAAAACTATTGATAAAAGAGTAGGAACATTTAGGAAAGAACTAAGAAAACATTAAAAAAAGTTTTTAATAAAAACCAACTTTTAGTTGGATCGATGATCTTAGAAATACATAGACGTAATTACGAAACACGTTTTATAATGGAAATAGACTAATAATGACGTTAAAGTTTAATATATAAAAAATAAGTCATTAACATATATAAACATAATGACAAGTTTGCTTCAGGTTGCGTTTAAGTTTGGGCGGCCTTTGTTGTCGGATATCACTTGTTCTTCTTTGATTTTTCCCCATAAAACAGCGTAAAGGCCTCCAATCAATAATATTCCTCCAATAACACTAGTACAAATAAAATGATTTATTAGTTCCTTTTAAATATCGAGGTAATGTCATAATCATCTAAAAAATCATTACAACCACATTAAGATTACACAAGAAAGTTAAGAAAAAATGTTTAAATGCATTATGGCTCCCCTGTATCTGTATGTAGCCACCAATTATTATTAATTTCTTTTCATATTTCAGATATTTTTATGGTAACTTTTTGTAATTTTTACAGTCATGTAAAGGTTATTCGTACATGTAAACGTTTAAAAGTATAACAACCCATAAATACTTTGAACATTAGGGTGTTTCACCTATTTATTTTTTTGTTCTTCCCAACAAATGTAGTAAACCAAACAATGGTTTACTCTTGAAACCTCTTAGATATAATCAAATACTAAGAGCCCACAATACATTTATTATTTAATATATAACCCACTGTTATATATTAATCATGCACAAATAAAATTATCAATCCTTCTTGCATCATTATTAATTGTTCTTCCGTGATAATTTTAACTTCAAATTCGTACAATTCGCACAAAAAAAACATTATGTATAGTAAGCTTCCCGTACATTATTACACACACACACACATATATATATATATATATACATATATATATACATATATATATATATATACATATATATATACATATATAGATACATATATACATATATATATATATACATATATATATATATATACATATATATATATATACATATATATATATATATATATATATATATATATATATATATATATATATATATATATATATATATATATATATATATATATATATATATATGTGAAGAATCACAACGAGATTGCTTATTTAGGTGATGTTCTAGATGATAGAAGCAGTTTTTGTTTGATGATAGACAGATTAAGATGATCTTGGAGTTTCTATGTTATATCAAGAAACACAGCTGTGTCTGAAGAAATCAAAAATGATTTTTGGAAGACTACTATAAATGGGAAGGATGAATAAGAAAAATTGTGTATCATTGCCAAGGTTAATTACTAAAAATGACTATTATTGCTCTATACAAAGTTGTACATCTTGTAAATCTCATAGATCGGCAAATCAAGATTAGTGAAGCTGTAGTAAGAGATTGCATGAACGGAATGGGTTCTGAGTTCAAGTACCCATCTCTAGAGAATAAGTATTTGGCACCGTACTTGAAGTATCTATTTCGTATTGTGGTTTGTTGTTTAAGCAACTTAAAGGCTGGAATGGATGGTTTTAGTTTAGTTTTCGGATGATTGATGATATCTTTAACTAAAGATCATCTATACAATAATTCTAAAGCAATATTATCAGAGATGTAGAACAATGTATTGGCTATAGGAGAAAAGAAGTTTTTGATGTATCAAAAGTTCAAATAGTTGGACGTTAACTCATTACATTAAAACCTAGCTAATCTTGCTTCTCCTTCTTGTGAGATTATGATTATGAGGAAGGATGTATTAACTTATATGCTTGGAACCCAAGGTAATGGATGCACTAGAGATAGATTTTGTAAGGTTTCATGTAAGGCTGATGCAACTAAAACATTCAAAGTCTCTCATGCATGCATGCACTTAAGTGCAAAGTAGAAATGCTTCGAAACTTTTACACCCTGAATTAGAATTATTCTAAGTGTAAAATCTTCCGAAGCCAAAAGTGAAGTCTTCCTAAGCTTCAAAGACAAAGTCTTCCGAAGCCAAGAATTGAAGACTGATATCTTCCGAAGACTTTTGACACATGATTTATCTGATGTACTTTTCCATAAAGCTGGACCACTTTCCGCTGCAACTCTGATTACTCACCAACTTACATGAGTTGGTGAAAAGGTCCATGCTTTTGGTAACTGTAATTGAGGTCTTGAGTATGTTGCTTTCTACTTTATAGACTTTTATTCTTTTTGTAATATATTAGGATGTGAGCTATGACATGTCATAGTCACTAGTCAAAAGGCAATATGCCTTTTGACTCTAAATTTTATTTTGTTATTGTCTAGATCAAATGTTTCCAGCTGTCTTTCTAAGCATGGCCAGTTGTAGGATGTAGTATAAAGTATCTCAGGTCCTTGTATCTTTCTTTATGCTTTTGTAACACTTATACAGAACTTGAAAGCAATATACAACATTCTTGAAAACTAATATCCTTGTATTTTTTGTTCTTGTTCTGTCTCATACTTGCTTGTGTTCTTAGTATCAAACCATATTGTTCCCAGTTCCCTATTTGATCTGTTAAGTGTTCTATAACACTCTCGCCATTGTGTGTTGTGTTGTAAGTGACCATCCCTTAAACGGTCTTGCAATTGGTTTCAGAGTATTCCAGGCTCTTGATTGTAAGATCTCACTATTTTTATGATCCCTCACACACACAAAATACTTAACATCTCAAATGGCAGCTCTTACTAAAGCTAATATGGAAACTAAAACCATGAAAAGTCCCCGCTGATCACTCCTGAAGACTTTGACACTTGGTGCCAACGAATGGAAGGGTTCATCAAGTCACAATGCTCCGGGATGTGGGAATTTGTTGTCTCAGGGCTTCACATACCAACCACCTCTTCAACTGCTGCTAGGGGTGGTATGATTCCAAAGGTTGGGCTGACTTTTCTGAAAAATACAGGAAGAGAATAGATATTGATCAGAAAGCCATGAAAACCCTTCAAACTGCTATTCCTAACTCCATATATAGAGGCATCAAGAAGTGCAAACAGCTAAACAGCTACGGGATGCACTGAAACTGATGTATGAGGGGTCAACTGAAGCCAAGGAGAAGAAGAAGGATCTCCTGAAGCAGCAATTTGAAAACTTCACCTTCAAAACAGGTGAAACCATGACTCAGCAATACTTCAGCTATGTTGAGATTGTAGATACTCTAATGGATGTTGGAGTGACTCTAGAGAACAGGGACGTTGTAAAGAAGTGCATGTCCTCTCTTCCTAGACAATGGACACATTATTGTGTTGTTATCAAGATAACTAAGAACCTTAAGACTCTTACTCTGATAGAGTTGTATGGTATTCTTAGTGGATACCAGATAAAGATGAATATTCAAAGTTCATCTGGTAACTCTAGCAATCAACTGAGTTCAATCATCCATGTGGTTGAAAGGGATAGTAGTGAACCACAACATCATCTTATCTGCTATCCTGACAACTCACAAAAGGTTCCTTTCATCACCTCCCTGAGACACCAAGAGAAAGCTACACTCAAGGAAGCCATTCCAAGAGACAAGCTCTTCACAAGCCTTTGTGTCTTCTGATGAAAGCACAAGCAACTTTCTCTTCACCCTTGAAGATCTGGACTGTATCCATCCAGATGATATGGAATACATAGAGATAGTTCAGCATATGGCTCTTCTCACTCATAGAGCCAAGAAATTCTACAAGAGGACATGGCAGAAGTTTCCAAGCAATGCAGCCAGTGGAAAGTTTGGGCTGGACAAAAGCAAAATGAAGTGTTACAACTTTAATCAGATGGGTCACTTTGCAAGGGAGTGTAAGGCACCAAGGACAAATGGTGTTCAAACACAAGCCAGGCGAAACGACACTAAAAGAGCCACCCAGAATGAGAAGCCAAAGCAACAAGCTGCAGTTGCTGTTTAAGAAAGAGGCTTTGACTCGAACTTTCACGTGGAAGATGCATCTCCCAACCAAGCACTTATAGCAGATCATGATGAAGCCAAGGTATTGGAACATCTCTGTACACCTGAATGTATTGTTAAAGTAAATATATACAAGTCCTACAACTTAGATGAGATCTGATCTTGAGTCCTTAAATATTTTAAAATCTGATTTCAAAAGAGCTGAAAATGATTATAAGCTAAAGATAGAGGACTTAGAGAAAACCATTTCAACTCTTAAACATGAACATACCAACTATAGGACTCAGATAAAAGATCTCATAACTAAGTTGACTGAATGCCAGGCTAAGCTTGTGATCAGCAAAGCCAGGGCAGATAAATGTGTTCTTGAAGAAGAGACCTTCAAGAACATTATATCCTCATCCTTGCATGCAAAAGTTTGTTATTAGAATAAGCATGGACTGAGATCTAGTGAAATAGCTCTGCCACACATAATCTTGTCTGTAAGATCTCCTAGGTGTGGAACTTGTGAAGATGAGCTTTCCTTCATAGACCCCATGAGTAAAGAGGATGAAGAGGAAATAGTGAAGGATGCCTCTGAGAAGAGTGAAGAAGAGCATTCTAAAAAAGGTCACTATTCCTCTAGGGAGAGTAAAAGAGTTAGGATGACCAAGTCAAGAAGAAAAAACTTGATCAGAAAGGCCAAGAGGAAGTTCAAGAAGGCTTAAGAGATCAAGGCAACCTTTAACTCTGTGTTTAAAAACAAGTTTTTATCTCTATAGGTTTTGAGGTGGTTAAGGCTAAAGACATAAACTTGAACTCTAGTAATAGGAGTTCTAGTTTATGTCCAAATCATCCCAGCATCAAGAAGAAGGCTGATCAGTTGTGCAATGATGAAGATGGAGAAGGAAAGTGACCAAGTTCAGCCTTGCTCTCAGAAAAAGACTCTTAGAAAGAAGAAAATAGATTGTGTTATGTGTGGGAGTACTTCTCATCTTGCTAAAGATTGCCTCTACAATACAAGAAGTATTGTCCACATGACTAAGAAGAACACTTTTGAGAGTTTGAAGAAGAAGCAAGCTTCGAAAGGAAAAACTTTTCCTTTCAGAAGCTCTAAAATGAAGGAGAAGACAAGTGAAAACTTGTCTTTGGAAGAAAATTTAGTCTCGGAAGAAAGGAATACTTCCGAAGTACTGAAGCCTGTTGTAGTGTTAGCAAGATCTTCCGAAGGTCCAGTCATCAAAACTTCTAAAGTTATCAAAACTTCCGAAGTGATGAAGGTCAAGTCTAAGCTTTCAAAGGTGGTGTGGAAGACAAAGAAAGACCAAGTGACTGAAAGTTCTTCATCAACATCAGCAAATGATCCTCAAAACATGACAATAGGATCAATTACTGTTGCATTGTCCCCAACTTCCTTTGATAAGTCCATGACCAATAAGGCTTGGGTTTCATCTCTTTTGTGTAGGAACAATTCAAGACAAACATGAATGTATGGATCATTGATAGTGGCTGTTCCAGGCACATGACAGGAAATGGGTCACTACTCCAAAATTTTAGGAAAATTGATGGAGGACCAGTTGCTTTTGAAGGAGATGCTAGAGGTTACATAATTGGAAGGGGCAGGGTCACAAATGGTAAGCTCAGCACTGAGAATGTAAACTTTGTCAAGGAGTTTGGATACAATCTTTTTGAGTGTATATTAATTTTGTAATCATAGTTATAACATGCTTTTTACTGAGCATGAGTGCATTATTCTCAGGCCCGGGGTGGTCATTCCTCATGAGCATATCCTGCTCAGAGCCCCCAGGAAAGTGAACATGTACAAGATGGATTTGCAAGAAACATCTCCCTCAGGAGAAGTTTCATGCTCTCTATCTAAAGAAAATAGTGATAAGTCTTTCCTCTGGCATAAAAGAATGTGCCATGTAAACTTTAAGAACATGAATAAATAAATTAAGAATGATTTGGTAACCGGAATGCCAAAGAAAAAGCTTACAAGTGATGACCACTGTGTAGCATGCCTCAAAGGGAAGCAACATAAGGTATCTCACAAGCCAAAGGAAAGAAACTCCATCACTAATCCCCTACACTTATTACATATGGATCTCTTTGGCCCCACCAATGTAATGAGTCTAGGAAGGATCTCTTACTGTTTGGTGATCACAGATGATTTTACAAGGTTTACTTGGGTCTTCTTTCTTTGAACTAATGATGAGACCCCTTAGATTCTAAATAATTTCATCTTAAAGATTGAGAATCAATGTTATCATAAGGTCAAAATCATAAGATGTGATCAAGGAACTGAATTCAAGAATCAAATACTTGATACATTTTGTGATGAAAAAGGTACAATATAGTGCTCCCAGGACTCCTCAGTAAAATGGTGTTGCTGAGAGGAGAAGCAAGACACTAATTGAAGCTGCAGGAACTATGTTGTCTGACTCTAAACTGCCCATCACCTTCTAGGAAGAGGCAGTGAACGCTGCTTGCTATGTGCAAAAAGAGTTTTAGCAGTTAAGACACATGGTAAGACTCCTTATGAACTTTGGAACAAGATGAAACCTTTCATTGGTTTTCTCAGGTCATTTGGATACTCTTCTCAAGCTAAAGCTTATAGGGTATACAATCTCAGAACTAGAGTATTCGAGGAGTCAGCTAATGTGACTTTCAATGAGACACTCCCAGTGTGAAAGGTTCTGGTCCTGATTGGCTATTTGATCTTGATTTAGTTACTAACTGTTTTAAAAATCATATGAGCATGTTTCAAGATCTAGAGATATATTATCAGCCGGTGATAATGACCCAAGATTTGAGTTAAGAAGACCATCAAGTTATAGTACTTTAGCTCCAGTTGTAACTAACCCTGCATATGAAGTTCCTATCAGCACAACAATAATAAATTCAGCTGATACATCTGAGATGCCTTCAAAGTCAAGCTCAACGGCACAACTCTCAAATAAAAGAGCTTCAAATGAGGAAGGAAATGGAGGAGGTGAAAGTGATCAAGAGTTTTTTGATGTTGACAACCACTCCATTGAAGACAACATAAATGATGTCACACACTCATTGGATCAAGTTACACTTGATAAGTGTGCTAATGTGGTGGGAGAAACCTCAATGCCTGATCTAAATTTTTCTAATTTAGATCCCTCCAAACAACTTGCTGTAATCCCTCAACTAAGGATTCACAAGTCTCACCTCACCAGAAAAATCATTGGAAATGTTGACACTAGGGTAAGGACAATAGGACAAACCCATGATGCAAATGTTTGTCTCCATTCTTGGTTTCTATCCCAGATAGAGCCAAAGAAAGTTGATGAGGATTTAAAAGATGGAAGTTGGGTTAAAGCTATGCAAGAGGAGATGCTTCAATTCAAAAGGCAACAGGTTTGGAACCTATGTCCTCTTCCTCAAGGGAAGACTACTATAGGAACCAAATGGGTGTTCAGGAATAAGAAGGATGAGAGAGGACTTGTCATCAAAAACAAGGCGAGACTAGTTGTTCAAGGATACATAAAAAAAGAATGAATTGACTACATATATGTCTTTACTCCTATGGCAAGACTTGAAGCTGTTAGGATATTTGTAAGGATACATATAAGTCTGATGCATCCAAAATATCCAAAGTCTTTCTGCATGTATGCACTGAAGTACAGAAGTAGAAATACTTCGGAAGTTTTACACCATGTACTAGAAAAATATTCTAAGTATAAAACCTTCCGAAGCCAAGACCAACATCTTCCGAAGCAAAAAGTGAAGTCTTCCGAAGCTTCAAAGACAAAGTCTTCCGAAACCAAGAAGTGAAGACAGATTTCTTCCGAAGACTTTTAGATACATGCCGTTATCTGATGTACCTTACCATAAAGTTGGACCACCTTTCCGCTGCAACTCTGTTCAGTCACCAACTATCACAAGTTATGAAAAGATCCATGCTTTTGGTAACTGTATATTGAGGTCTTGAGTCTGTACTTTCTACTTTATGTACTTTTTGTAATATATTAGGATGTGAGCTATGGCATGTCATAGTCACTAGTCAAAAGGCAATCTGCCTTTTGACTCTACATTTGATTTTATTGTGTTCTAGTCTTATATATCCAGCTGGCCTTCAAAGTATGGCCGGCTGTAGGATGTAGTATAAAGTATCTCAATTCCTTGTAACTTTCTTTCTATGCTTTGTAATTCTTGTAAAAGAACTTGAGAGCAATATACAACATTCTTGAAAACCATACACTTGTGTTGTTTGCAATCTTGTTATGTCTCATACTTCACTTGTGTTCTTAGTATCTTACATATAAGTTCCCACTTCTCTATTTGATTTGTTAAGTGTTCTAAAGATCTCTCCTCATTGTGTTGTTGTGTTGTAAGTGACCAGCACCCTTAAACGGTCCTACATTTGGTATCAGAGCATTCCAGGCTCTTGATTATAAGATCTCACCATCTTAAGATCCCTCACACATAAAAATACTTAACAACTCAACTGGCAGCTATTACTAAGCTAGTATGGAAACTGAAACTATGACAAAGTCCCCACTGATCACTCCTGAAGATTTGGATACTTTGTGTCAAAGAATGGAAGGCTTTATCAAGTCTCAAGATATCAGGATGTGGGAATCTATTGTCCAAGGACCTTACATACCAAGCACCTCTTTAGCTGCTGCTGGAGGTGGTATGATCCCAAAGGTTGTGGCTGATTATTCTGATGAAGACAGAAAAAGAATAGAGATTGATCAGAAAGCCATGACAACCCTTCAAACTGATCTTCGAAACTCCATCTACAGGGGTTTCAAGAAGTGCAAAATTGCCAAGCAACTATGGGAGGCACTGAAGCTCATGTATGAGGGGTCCAACGAAGCTAAGGAGAACAAGAAGGACGTCCTGAAGCAGTAGTTTGAAAACTTCACCTTCAAAGCAGGTGAAACTATGACTCAACAATACTTCAGGTATGTTGAGATTCTGGATACTCTAATGGAAGTTGGAGTAAGTCTTGAGAACAGGGACATTGTGAGGAAGTGTATGTCCTCTCTTTCTAGATAATGGACACATTACTGTGTTGTAATTAAGAGGACTGAGAACCTTAAAATTCTTACTCTTACAGAGTTGTATGGTATCCTTAGTGGATACCAGATGGAGATGAACATGCAAAACTCATCTGGTAACTCCAGCAATCAACTGAGTTAAGCCTTCCATATGGTTGAAAGGGATATCATTGAACCACAACATCATCTTATATGCTACCCTGACAACTCACAAAAGGGTCCTTTCATCACCTTCCCAGAGACACCAAGAGAAAGCTACTCTCAAGGAAGTCCATTCCAAGAGACAAGTTCTTCTCATGCCTTTGTTTCTACTGATGAAAGCACTGGAAACTTTCTCTTCACCTTTGAAGACCTAGATTGTATCCATCCAGATGATCTAGAGTACATGGAGATAGTTCAACAGATGGCTCTTCTCACTCATAGAGCCAAGAATTTCTACAAGACGACAGGGAGGAACTTTCTAAGCAATGCAGCCAATGGAAAGTTTGGGCTGGATAAAAGCAAAGTGAAATGTTACAACTGTAACCAGATGGGACACTTTGCAAGAGAGTGTAACGCACCAAGGAAAAATAGTGACAAAACACAAGACAGACCAAACTACCCTAAGAGAACGCTCCAGAATAAGAAGCCAAAGCAGCAAGCTGCAGTTGCTGTTGAAGAAGGAGGCTTTGATTGGAGCTTTCAGGTGGAAAATGCATCTCAAAACCAAGCACTCATGGTAGACCACGATGAAGCCAAGGTACTAGAACATCTTTGTACTCCTGATTGCATTGCTGAAGTAAATAAATACAAGTCCTATAACTTAGAGGAAGAGTAAAGCTGTTGGGATGACCAAGTCTAAGAGGAAAAGCTTGACCCAAAAGGCCAAGAGAAAGTCTAAGAAGACTCAAGAGATCAAGGCCACCTTCAACTCTGCACAATAACAAGTCTTTATTTCTGTAGGATTTGAGGTGGTTAAGGCTGAAGACATAAACTTGAACTCCAATAACAAGATCTCTAGTTCATGTACAAATCATCCCATCATCAAGAAGAAGGCTGATCAGTTGTGCACCACTACTGTACAACCTGAACCATCCAGCTCCAAAGGTAGTTTTATCCCCATAAGAATTGCCACAACATCTGCAAAGATGAAGATGGAGAAGGAAAGTGATCACGTTTAGCCTTGTTCACAAAAGAAGACTCATAGAAGGAAGAAGATGGACTGTGTCATGTGTGGGAGTACCTCTCATCTTGCTAAATGTTGTGTTTTCAATCCAAAGAGTACTCTCCACATGACCAAGAAAGAAACTTCTAAGAGTGTGGAGAAGAAGAAGCAAGCTTCGGAAGGAAAGTCTTTTTCATTCAGAAGCTCCAAAATGAAGAAGAAGACAAGTGGAAACTTGCCTTCGGAAGAAAATTTGGTCTCAGAAGAAAGGAATACTTTTGAAGTATTGAAGCCTGCTGCAGTGAAAGCAAGATCTTTCAAAGGTCCAGTCATCAAAACTTCCGAAGTCAAAAAAACTTCCAAAGTGTTGAAGGTCAAGTCTAAGCTTCCAAAGGTGGTGTGGAAGACAAAGAAAGACCAAGTGGCTGAAAGTTCTTCATCAACATCAGCAAATGATCCTCAAAACATGACTATAGGATCAATTACTGTTGCAAATGTCTTCAACTTCTTTTGATGAGCCCAAGACCAATAAGGCTTGGGTTTCTAAATGTAACTAATCATCTCTTTTGTGCAGGAACGGCTCAAGACAAACAGAAATGTATCGATCATTGATAGTGGCTGTTCCAAGCACATGACAGGCAATAGGTCCCTACTCTAAAAGTTTGAAAGAATTGATGGAGGACTATTTGCTTTTGGAGGAGATGTTGGAGGTTACATTACAGGAAGGGGCAGGGTCACAAATGGTAACCTTAGCATTGTGAAGGTAAACTTTGTCAAGGAGCTTCGATACAATCTTCTGAGTGTATCTCAATTTTGTGATCAAAGTCATAACATGCTCTTTACTGAGCATGAATGCATTGTTCTCAGGCCCGGGGTGGTCATTCCTCATGAACATATCCTACTCAGAGCCCTTAGGAACGAGAACATGTACAAGATGGATTTGCAAGAACATCTCCCTCAAGAGAAGTTTCATGCTTTCTATCTAAAGCAAATAGTGATGAGTCTTTCCTCTGGCATTAAAGAATGTATCATGTAAACTTTAAAAACATGAATAAATTAATTAAGAATGATTTGGTAACTAGAATGCCAAAGAAAGAGTTTACAAGTGATGACCATTGTGTTGCATGCCTGGAACGGAAGCAACACAGGGTATCTCACAAGCCAAAGGAAAGAAATTCCATTACTACTCCCCTACACTCATTACATATGGATCTCTTTGGCCCCACCAGTGTAATGAGTCTAGGAAGGTCCTCTCTTTCTTTGGGGATCACAGATGACTTTACAAGATTCACTTGGGTCTTCTTTCTTAGAACTAAGAATGAGACCCCTGAGATTCTGAAGAATTCCATCTTAAAGATTGCGAATCAATATGATCACAAGGTCAAGACCATAAAATGTACTCAAGGAACTGAATTTAAGAACCAAATCCTTGATACATTTTGTAATGAAAAAGATATTACAAGACAATATAGTGCTCCCAGGACTCCTCAGCAAAATGGTATTGCGGAGAGGAGAAACATGACATTAATTGAAGCTTCAAGAACTATGTTGTCTGAATTTAAACTGCCCATCACCTTCTGGGCAGAGGCAGTGAACACTGCTTGCTATATGCAAAACAAAGTTTTAGTAGTTAAGACACATGGTAAGACTCCTTATGAACTTTAGCACAAGAGGAAACCTTTCATTGGTTTTCTCAGGTCATTTGGATGTCCTTGCACCATCTTGAATACCAAAGATCAAATTGCCAAGTTTGCTGAGATATCAGATGAACATTTTATTGGATACTCTTCCCAAGCCAAGGCTTATAGAGTTACAATCTTAGAACTAAACTAGTTGAAAAGTCAGCAAATGTGACTTTCAATGAGCACACTCCCAGTGTGAAAGGTTTTGGTTCTGATTGGCTATTTGATCTTGATTTAGTTACCAACTGTTTTAACAAACCTTGTGAGCATGTTTCAGGATCCACAGATATACTACCTACAGGTGATCCCGATCCAAAATTTGTGCTGAGAAGAACTTCAAGCTACCCAACTTCAACTCCAGTGGTAACTAACCTTGCAAATAAAGTTTTTACCAGCACATCAATGACAAATCATGCTGATACTTTTGGGGTGCCTTCAAATTCTAGCTTAGAGGCACAAAACTCGAATGAAGGAGCTTCAAATGTAGGAGAACATGGTGGTGGTGAAAGTGATCAAGAATTTCTTGATGCTGACAACCACTCCATTGAAGACAACATCAATGATGTCACACACTCATTGGATCAAGTCAATCTTAATAAGTGTGCTGATGTGGAGGGTGAATCCCCATTGCCAGATCAAAATTTCTCTAATTTAGATCTGTCTAAGAAACTTGCTGTGATCCCTCAACTAAGGATCCACAAGTCTCATCCTACCACAAACATCATTGGAGATGTTGATACAGGGGTGAGAACAAGAGGACAAACCCATGAAGCAAATGTTTGTTTTCACTCTTGTTTCTTATCCCAGATAGAGCCAAAGAAGATTGATGAGGCTCTAAAGGATGGAAGTTGGGTTGAAGCTATGCAAGAGGAGCTGCTTCAATTCAAAAGGCAAAAGGTTTGGAACCTATGTCCTCTTCCTCAAGGGAAGACTACTATAGGAACCAAATGGGTGTTTAGAAATAAGAAGGATGATAGAGGAGTTGTCATCAAGAATTAGGCAAGACTAGTTGTTCAAGGATACACTCAAGAAGAAGGAATTGACTACACCGATGTTTTTGCTCCTGTGGCAAGACTGGAAGCTATCACGATATTCCTAGCTTTTGCTGCATCCAAGAATTTCAAGGTCTGCCAACTTGATATCAAGTGTGCTTTTATTTATGGGGTGATTGATGAAAAGGTGTATGTCAGACAACCACCTGGGTTTGTAGATCCTGATCATCCTGATTATGTTGCAGGCTTGATAAGGCTCTTTATGGGCTGCACCAAGCACCAAGGAAGTGGTATGAGACTCTATCTCAGTATCTCTGTCAACGTGGATACTAAAGGGGTACTATTGATGGAACTCTCTTCATCAAAGCAACAGGAAATGACATAATGCTAGTTCAAGTATATTTAGATGAAATTATCTTCGGGTCAACTAATCTAAAGCTCTTCAAAGACTTTGAGAAGCTGATGAAGGATAGGTTTGAAATGAGTGCCATAGGGGAACTCAATTTCTTTCTAGGAATTCAAGTGAAGCAAGCTGACAATGGCATCTTCATAAGTCAGTCAAAGTAAGTACAGACATACTTAAAAGGTTCAACATGACTGATTGTAAGGTTGCTAAGACATCCATAGCCAGAAACCACTCCCTTGGACCTGATCTTGGGGGGGAGTGTGTGGATGAACATCTCTACAGGGCTATGATTGCGTCTCTTATGTACCTCACAGCTAGCAGGCCTGATATTATGCTTGCTACATGTATTTGTGCAAGATATCAAGCCAAACCCAAGATGTCATAACTGGTCACTGTCAAGAGAATTTTAAGATATCTCAAAGGTGCTCCAACACTTGGCCTTTGGTATCCATAGAATTTTGACTTCAATTTGTATGCCTATACAGATAGTGACTATGGTAGCTGTAATATGACTGCAAAGTCTACATCAAGGGGATGTCGATTTCTTGGTGGAAGAATAGTCTCTTGGCAATGCAAGAAACAATCCTGTGTGTCTGCATCAACTGCTGAGGCTAAATACATTGTTATTGCAAGCTGCTGTGCTCAAGTGCTTTGGATTCAAAATCAGATGCTGGACTATGGATTCAACTTCAAGGAGACTCTCATCCACATAGACAATAACAGTGCTATCTCTATCATAGAGAATTCTGTGCAGCACTCAAAGACAAAACACATCAATATCAGGTATCCCCTTATTAGAGATAACTTTGAAAAGGGATTAATCAAACTAGTCAAAGTTAACTCAAATGAACAATATGCTGATATGTTCACCAAAGCTTTTGATGAACAGAGATTTAAATATCTTGTATCAACTATTGGTATGATTAACTTTGAGTAGCTTTTCTTAAAACTTAATCATTTTATTTCTAAAACCTGTGTGTCGTAAGTTGTCTATTTTATCACCTTCATAACCTCTTGTTTACTATGGAAGAAAAATCTTTTCGAAAGACATTCCTTAGATTTTTGAAAATTTTGATCCTTTTTAATTACCTTCGAAGAAACTTATGTCTTAGAAAACAAATAACCACTTTAGTAGATTTACCTTCGGAAGAAATTTCTGAAATATCTTCCGAAGCTTAAAATTAACTTAAGTACTTATATGTTTTCAAAGAACAATTTTCTTCCGAAAGCAATTTACCTTTGAAAGTTTTTATTCTTCTTAGAATAAAAACTTTGAATATTAACTCTCTTCCGAAGCAAAATTCTCAAAACCCTTTGGAATATCTTCCGAAGTCATTTGGCCTTCGGAAGCTTTTCATCCAAACTTCCGAAGCAAAATAACCTTTGGAAGATTTCTCGACTTCCAAGAAAACTACTTTTTGGGCAAAAGTAAACTATTTTTTCAGAGGTGGGACTGACATCCGGATTTCAAAGTTTATCCTCTTTCATTAACTTTGTATTAAATCCATTTCCTATATATAGCCAACGGTTCCCCCCTCTTTTCACTATCTTTTTCATCTGAACTATTCCTCGAACCTAAATTCACCCAAACCGCTTTTGTTCTTCACCTTCCTTCATCCTTAAGCTTTTCAAAATGGCCAACCTAAACCGCAGAAACAACCCTGATTTCTTCATGCAACTTCACAGGCAGCACAACCAGGTTGCTTTGCTGAACCTTGAGAAAGATGATAGTTTCTCAGAGGTTTGTCATTTTTTGGCTCTATCCAACTAATTCACCTCCCTATCCATTGATCCTACTCTCTATGAGGATCATCTGCTCGAATTCTGGAAGACCTATCAAGAGGACATCATGGATGGGGAGAAGGCACTATCTGCCACAGTGCAGGGGAGGACAATGTTCATCACTCCGGCCATCATCAACACTCATCTTTAGCTGGATGATGAAGAAGGTGAGTTGTCCTTCCTAAAGTAAGCTATTAATCATTCCTTTGAGCAGATGGGCTATGAGGGAGATTTCTCTGTAAAGACCTTCAGGAAAGGGAATGTCTCATCCCAATGAAAGTACCTACTACATGTGGTCATCCATAGCTTGTCCAACAAGCATGAAGGGTGGGACCAGATTCCTGAGGATCTCTCTTTCATAGTGTATGGAATGGTTCAAAGGGTCAAGTTCAGGTACACTCAGTTTGTATATACAAATTTACTTGTAAACTTGAACTCCTTAGAGTATTACAGGTTTTCTAGATATGTTCAATACATTCTCAACTGTGAAGTGGGCTCACAGTTGAGGGAAACACGTAATTTCTTAAATTGGGACAGACGAAGCCTGACATTTTTAAAATCATAAAGAAGCCAACTGTAGGCTTCTCTAGGGTAGAAACAGTCCGTGTCTTTAAAATGTTAGAGCTCATTGCTCAAGGTGACAACCTAGCAACACAAGCTAGTGTTGAACCCACACCTTCTACCTCTCAACCACCCAAAAGGCCTCAAATCACCCTCACCTACCAAAGAAAATCTAAACAAACCCCTGCTCAAACTATTGAGCTTGTGCAGGCCCCCATATACTCACCCATACAAGAGGAAGTGGATACTAGAGCTTCCATTTCTCCTGAGGAGCAAACCACTCCCACTTCTTCAAGAATCAGTGCTGAGGTTCCTCATGCTTAGCCTGATGAGCTCACTAGCCCAACTGCCTTAAGCCTTCACTTTGAGTCTCAACACTCAAGTGAACAACCTTCAGGGGACAACTACCATCCCTAGCCTTTAGACTTAAACCAACCCATTCCTAACCTTGAATTCTATACTGATGAAGACATAGGATTCAGTGAGTACCATGAGTCTCTCTACTCCTCCCTTCCTCAAAGAGAGATGAGTGCTCTTGAGTCTCCTATGTCTAGCCCATAACAGTCACCTATTACTGAGGTTGACCTCTCTAAACCTATTAAGGAGATCCATATGGAAGAGGCTCTCACTTCTGCAAGTGATTACATCATTAGGACCTCAACCATGGCAACTCAGCCCATTAACACTTCAACTGAGGCTGTCAATGAGCAGAGAAAATCCAGCAGCCATGAACATGAAGCTGGTGGTGAGAGTGAGGACTTTGGTCCAATTCTCTCATCCCCCATGATTTTTCTGATGAAGATGAGGGGAATGTGTGACTAAAGGTGCTAAAACTGTCAAAAACATACACCTACCTAGTCTCTAAGGTTAGTCAACTTAAATCTCAGGTGACTACCCTGCAAAACAGGGTCAATGATCAGCAACTTTAGATTCTTACCTCTGGGGAAAACTAGCTGGGAGACCTTTAAGAAGAGCTCAACTAGGAACACAAGAACATGTGGAGGTGATTGACCTAACTCCTAGCTCACCTATGCAAGAGGGTGATGCTACCAAAAAGGGGGAGAAAGTCATTGGATTCACATAACCTGGGAGTTCTTCAGAGAGTATGGACATTAAAGACTCACCATCCTCACTTGCAATTGTGCATACTCAGCAACTTCCTCAAGTTCATCTTGATGTGGACTCTCTAGACTCTCTCATTCAGAGCCTCTTTGAGGAAGGCATTCCAAGGGCTATGTCATCCCCACCCCAAGGAACTTCAAACTATATCATTAGATGGAGGTATGATGCTGACGGAAGAGCTCTCATTCTTCAAAGAGTTTAAGGGCAGCAAGAAGTATTCAACTTTCAGACCTTGAACTACTATGAAGGTCTTGACCTGATCAACATGCCACTTGTCAACCCAAGTCAATCTAGACAAGCTGGCAGGCTGGTACAAAGGACTTAAGACAGGATTACTGAATAGTTCAGCCTAAGAAGGAGACAAAGGCAATCAGGTAATGTCATTGGTCAATTGGATGTTGATGCAGACCCTGAGATTAGCTTCAAAGAGAAAACCTTGACAGAAGGCCCAGTTATAGAGCCTGAGAGCCCTGTCACACCTACAACTACTTTAACAATTCATTCCCTCAGTGAGACACCTGCTAGTGAAGGTGTATCACAGCCTCTCTCTGGCCAGAGCTTGGATGCTACACCAAGCAATGAAGGACAAAGCTCTCTCCACCCTGTGTCACAAAGGTCTGTGGGTGACAAAGGGAAAAGGATTTTAACTCCTGAGGAGATTGAGGAGGAGAGAGAGAGGAAGAGGAAGCTAAGGGGAGAAAGTTCCTCTGGGTCTTCAGGCTTCATGCAAGCTGCAATCAGGGCTGCCCCCAGACCAAACACTCAAGATGATGAGTTAAGGGCAGTCAGGATTACTTACCTGCAGACAAGGAACTTGACATTGATGAGATTATATCTCTCCCCTTGAGAAACTTAATGAACTGGCAGACATGGAAATGTATAGGGAGAGGAATGAAGCAGAGGATGCAAGGTTACTCTTCCATGTGAAGTCGCTGGATCGGTTGACATCCGAGCGTGTTCTTGACGGAAGGAAAAGAAAACCAAGAGAACGAACAATAATAGAATGGTTTCATTGATAAAACCTAATGATTACAAGCTCGTTAAACAGAAGAATCACGACTCTTGGCAAGGGGAGATCGAGCATGATCTCCCCTCTCATCCGGCAGCACCTAGGCCCCAGGCACACTCTCAAAACCTTACCTCTCTACACAATGAAATTGGTAATTTATAGGCCCCAGCCCATATCAGATGCGACTGGGCCCATTCGTACGATTGGACCACGTGTATGGTTCAATTGTACGAATGGACCATACTTATGCTTCAGTCTTACGAATGGCCCAATAGCATCTCTTAGTCGCACGACTGGTCCATTAGCATGGCTCAGTCGTACCACTGAGTCTCATTCGCATATGCTCCTGCGAATGACTCAGTTTCATGTGTTTACAACATATCAGGTGTATTACATTAAGCCTAGACTATTCGTCAAGCGACGAACACGCTATATATGACAATATATGTTCTAACAAATTCCCCCTTGGACGTTGCTTGCGAATAGTAGATAACACCTCTTACAATTTTCAGTCAATCTTTACTCTGGTTTCCAAAAATGAAAAACTATATTAGCCAACGTTGATGATCCGTCAGGTTGCTACAGTATCCCTGAAAATGAATTTAGGCACAATAGCTTTCGTTTACTTTGCAGAACACCATCATAGCAGCAAGATTCCCCATATGACTGATTTTTCAAGATAATGACATGAACAGTTTTCCATTGCTCCAGTCTTCACACAGGCTAACCTGATTAACATTAATACCTGCAGAAATTCTCCCTCAAATTCAGCATATCCCAATATATAAACATTGTCTCTCCTGGCGTCTTCATACGGTGTATTGGCCAAAAAGTAGAAGGTTTCAATCCACAGCTGACAATCTCAAACAAATCAGCATGCACGCAGATTAATCATCAGAAACCAGCTCACATCATCACTTTCTGATTGCGTCTTCAATTTTTCTATACATGGAATCCCCCTAAGAATCAGAATCCTCTCTGTGCGGATAATAACTTGATTGGCCCATAAATAGTCAGATGCTCCTGACTACCCCACAAAATCAACGCTGACTGCTGACATCTACTCTTCTCTCTTTTGTGTTCTAACTACATTCATCTATTTTGGAAGTCCAAAGAATAATGGGGTATCCATCGAACTTATTTGACAAAAGAACCTCAAGGTGAATGTGCTTTGCTCATCCTCAAATCTGTGCAAGAGGCAGTTCCAGAATTTTTATTTTTTATTTTTTATTTTATATTTTATTTTATTTTTTTTGGTCTGGAACACCGTTCATTCGTATGACGTGGAGGACAAATATCACATTCGTGTGAATGGATGATACGAATGATATATTCGTGCAACTAGTCCAGTAGCATGACTGGACATAAGACTGGTCCAGTAGCACGACTAGACATAAGACTGGTCCAGTAGCATGATTGAGCATAAGACTGGACAAGAGTGGTCCAGTCGTACGACTGGACATAAGACTGGTCCAGTAGCATGACTGAACATAAGACTAGACATAAGACTGGTCCAGTCGTACGACGGACATAAGACTAGTCCAGTCGCATGAGAGGATCTGCACGCAGATTTTCAGATCTGCAGCCGCCATGGCTGCCAAAAACCCTAATCTGATGAATTTTACATGAACTGAAACAAAATACACATCATAAGATTTGCAAGGGTGATAAGAACGTGATTCCGAGTTCGATTTTAATCAAGAAACAACACACATAACAAGTTCTAAGCAAAACATGAAGAACACGAAGTGAGTTTAACGTCAAAGAACATGAAATAAATTTAGAAATCAAGCTCTCGGGTTGCTAGAATGATTGTTAGATCATTCTAGCAGTAATCGGCTCTGATACCAATTGTGAAGTCGCTGGATCGGTTGACATCCGAGCGTGTTCTTGACGGAAGGTAAAGAAAACCAAGAGACAAACAAGAGAACACACAATAATAGAATGGTTTTATTGATAAAACCTAATGATAACAAGCTCGTTATACAGAAGAATCATGACTCTTGGCAAGGGGAGATCGAGTATGATCTCCCTCTCATCCGGCAGCACCTAGGCCCCGGGCACACTCTCAAAACCTTACCTCTCTACACAATGAAACTGGTAATTATAGGCCTCAGCCCATATCAGATGTGACTGGGCCCATTCGTACGATTGGACCATGCGTATGGTTCAATTGTATGACTGGACCATACTTATGGTTCAGTCTTACGAATGGCCCAATAGCATCTCTCAGTCGCACGACTGGTCCATTAGCATGGCTCAGTCGTACGACTGAGTCTTATTTGCATATGCTCCTGCGAATGACTCAGTTTCATGTGTTTACAACATTTCAGGTGTATTACATTAAGTCTAGACTATTCGTCAAGCGACGGACACGCTATATACGACAATATATGCTCCAACACTCCAAATCAAAGAAGAGAAGAGACAGAAAAGACTACACAAGCATGTTCCTACCCTCTCCCCAGTTCAAGAAAGTCCTGTGCAAGAGACTGTGGCAACTCCACAAGAACCTCAGATAGACAAGGAAACTGATAGGCAAAACATGATCAACTACCTGAGTGCCGCAGGTCTCTACCAGGCATCTGCACTTCTTTCCTTGTCCTTTGAGTATATTGAGTTTGAGTATATCAAACAGCTTGAACTTCAAGTACTCAAAGAACAAAAGGCAACAAAGAGAAAAATGAGGGAAGAGGTTGCGAAGTCAACAACCATCATCCAAAAGAGTATGAAGAAGTCTGATGACAGACAAAGGATGATGAGCTTCTTGAAGCTGTATGGATTCTTCAAAAGGAGACTTGGCCCTATGTCTCTATCCACAATGGATGAGCATATTAGGGTAATCAAGCAAAAGATCAAAAAGGGAGAGCTCACTGACTTACACTCCCCTCCAAGTCAAGCTCCACCTGAAGTGGAGGTTGAGGTTAAACAACCTGAGACAACAGAACCTAGACCTCCTGCTGAGTCTCAGCAAGCTTCACCTTATGATCCACAGTAGGGTCAAACTCCCTCTCCTTCTGAACCTGTGAGGGAGGTACACCCAACTAACAAGACAAGACTGATCAACAGGGTGCTTCAAGCTAGTCTTCTCAGTTAAAGTCTTCAAAGAGGAGGAAGAGGATGGCTTCTAAACCAAAGTCAAAGAAGAAGAAAAAGCCAGAATCATCCACCTCCAAGCCTCAGGATGAATCAGATCACCCTGAGGAAGTGCATGAAGAGGCAGCTTCATCAACTCCAATTCAAGTGGCTCCTCTTGCAGCACTAGAAAAATATTCTAAGTGTAAAATCTTCCGAAGCCAAGACCAACATCTTCCGAAGCCAAAAGTGAAATCTTTCGAAGCTTCAAAGACAAAGTCTTCCGAAGCCAAGAAGTGAAGACAGATTTCTTCCAAAGACTTTAAGATACATGCATTTATCTGATGTACTTTACCATAAAGCTGGACCACCTTTCCGCTGCAACTCTGTTCAGTCACTAACTATCACAAGTTAGTGAAAAGATCCATGCTTTTGGTAACTGTACATTGAGGTCTTGAGTCTGTGCTTTCTACTTTATGTACTTTTATCCTTTTTGTAATATATTAGGATGTGAGCTATGGCATGTCATAGTCACTAGTCAAAAGGCAATCTGCCTTTTGACTCTACATTTGATTTTGTTGTTGTCTAGTCTTATGTATCCAGTTGGCCTTCAAAGTATGGCCGCTGTAGGATATAGTATAAAGTATCTCAAGTCCTTGTAGCTTTCTTTTATGCATTGTAATACTTGTAAAAGAACTTGAGAGCAATATACAGCATTTTTGAAAACCATACACTTGTGTTGTTTACAACCTTGTTCTATCTCATACTTTACTTGTGTTCTTAATATCTTACATATAAGTTACAGTTCCCTATTTGATCTGTTAAGTGTTCTAAAGATCTCTCCTCATTGTGTTATTGTGTTGTCAGTGACCACCACCCTTAAACGGTCCTGCAATATTCTTAGCTTTTGCTGCATCCAAGGATTTCTATCAACTTGATGTCAAGTGTGCTTTTCTTTATGGGGTGATGGATGAAGAGGTGTTTGTCAAACAACTACCTGAGTTTGCAGACCCTGGTTATCCTGATTATGTCTGCAAGCTTGATAAAGCTTTTTATGGGTTGCACCAAGCTCCAAGAAAGTGGTATGACACTCTATCTCAGTATCTCTGTCAACATAGATACAAAAGGGGTACTATAGATGGAACTCTCTTCATCAAAGAAACAGGTAATGACTCAATGCTAGTCCAAGTATATGTAGATGATATTATTTTAGGGTCAACCAATCCAAAGCCCTACAAAGACTTTGAGAAGCAGATGAAAAATAGATTTGAAATGAGTGCAATGGGAGAACTCAATTTCTTTCTAGAAATTCAAGTGAAGCAGGTTGACAGTGGCATCTTCATAAGTCAGCCAAAGTATGTGCGACATACTTACAAAATTTAACATGACTGACTAATGCTGCTATGACACCCATAGCTAGAAACCACTCCCTTGGACCCGATCTTGAGGGGGATTGTGTGGATGAACATCTTTACAGGGCTATAATTGGGTCTCTTATGTATCTTACAACTAGCAGGCCTTATATCATGTTTGCCACATGTATTTGTGCAAGATATTAAGCCAACCCCAAGATGTCACATGTGGTCACTGTCAAAAGAATTCTAAGATATCTCAAAGGTGCTTCAATACTTGGCCTTTGGTATTCAAAGAATTCTGACTTCAATTTGTATGCATATACAGATAGTGACTGTGGTGGCTGTAATATGACTGGAAAGTCTACATCATGGGGATGTCAGTTCCTTGGTGGAATGATAGTCTCGTGGCAATGCAAGAAGCAATCCTATGTATCTGCATCAACTGCTAAAGCTTAATACATTGCTGCTGCAAGCTGCTATGCTCAAGTGCTTTGGATTCAGAATCAGATGCTGGACTATGGATTCGATTTCAAAGAGACTCCTATCACATAGACAACAATAGTGCTATCTCTATTACAGAGAATCTTGTGCAGCACTCAAGGACAAAACACGTCAATATCAGGTATCATTTGATTAGAGATAACTTTGAAAAGAGATTAATCAAACTAGTCAAAGTTAATACAAATGAACAATATGCTAATTTGTTCACCAAAGCTTTTGATGAGCAGAGATTTGAATATCTTATATCAGCTATTGAGATGATTAACTTTGAGTAGCTTTTCTTAAAACTAACTCATGTTATTTCTAAAACCTGTGTGTCCTAAGTTATCTATTTTATCATCTTCATAAGCTCTTGTTTACTCTTTAAGAAAAATCTTTTAGAAGACATTTCTTAGATTTTTGAATATTTTGTCCTTCCGAAGATATGTACTTTCGGAAGAAACTTATGTCTTTGAAAACAAATAACTTCTTTTGAAGATTTACTTTCGGAAGAGATTTATGAAATATCTTCCAAAGCTTAAATTTTTCTTAAGTACTTGTATGTATTTGAAGAACAATTTTCTTCCGAAAGAAAATTAGTCTCAGAAGTTTTATTCCTCTTAGAATAAAATTCTCCAAGTATAAATTTCTTCCGAAGCAAAATCTTCTAAGCTCTTTGGAATATCTTCCGAAGTCATATTGGCTTCAGAAGCTTTTCATAAAAAAAACTTCCAAAGTAAAATTACAGTCGGAAGATTTTAGACTTCCAAGAAAACTACCTTTTTGGGCACTTTTTCAAAGGTGGAACCGATATCCGGATTTTAAAGTTTATCCTCTTTCATTAACTTTGTCTCAAATCCATTTCATATATATACCCAACGGTTCCCCCCTCTTTCACTTTCTTCTTCATTTGAACTATTCCCAAAAACCTAAATTCACCCACAAAACCACCTTTGTTCTTATCTTCCTTCACTACTAAGCTTTCTCAAATGGCTAACCTCAACCGCAGAAACAACCCAGATTTTTCCATACAACTCCACAGGCAACACAATCAGGTTGCTCTGTTTGACTTTGAGAAAGATCCAAGTTTCTCAGAGGTCTGTCGTTTTCTTTCTTTGTCTAACTACTTCACCTCTGTAACCATTGATCCTCCACTCTATGAGAATCATCTGTTAGAATTTTGGAAGACCTGCCAAGAGTTCATTATGGATGGGAGAAGGCACTGTCTGCCACAGTTTAGGGGAGGACAATCTTCATCACTCCAGCCATCATCAACACTCATCTTCAGTTAGATAATGAGGAAGGTAAGTTGTCTTTTCCTAAGGATGAAGGGTCTAGTCGTAGAGTTGGGGGAGAACACTCTTGGTGTTAGAACCCGATCTGGGGAGATATGGATTCCTCGTTATGGGAATTTACGAGGAAAGATCATGGATGAGGCTCATAAGACTCGATACTCAATTAATCCTGGTGCTACGAAAATGTATCAAGATATGAAGAAGGATTATTGGTGGCCAGGGATGAAGGGTGATGTAGCGGAGTATGTGAGTAAGTGCCTTACGTGTTTGCAAGTGAAGGCGAAACATTAAAAGCCATACGGGAAGATGCAACCCTTGGATATACCCAAGTGGAAATGGGAGCATATCACCATGGACTTCATTACGAAGCTACCGCGTACGGAGGGGATACGACGCCATATGGGTGATAGTTGATCGTCTGACAAAGAGTTCTCATTTCTTGCCGATCCGTGAGACGTATTCGTGTAAGAAACTATCGGATCTTTTCATCACAGAGATTATGACTCGTCATGGGGTGCCAGTGTCTATCGTGTCCAACCGCGACACTCGGTTTACCTCCAAGTTTTAAAAGAGGTTTCATGACGCGATGGGGACGAGGTTACATATTAGTACGGCTTATCATCCTCAGACGGATGGTCAGTCAGAGAGAACCATACAGACGCTGGAGGACATACTCCGAGCATGCATCATCGACTTTGGAGGAAGTTGGGACTGCCACTTACCGTTAGCCGAATTCTCATACAATAACAGCTATCATGCCAGCATTGGTATGCCCTCTTATGAGATGGTATACGGTAGAAGGTATAGGACGCCCGTGTGTTGGGATGAGATCGGGCAGAAGGAGTTGGTAAGTATTGAGGTGATCAAGGGTACGACCGAAAAGTGGGAGAAAATTAAGGCATTTATGAAGGCTGCGAAGGATAGACAGCAATCGTACGCCAACAAGAGACGTAGTCTGATCAAATTCAAGGTGGGTGAGAGAGTTATGTTGAAGGTCTCGCCTTGGAAAGGGATCATCCGTTTCCAAAAGCGAGGGAAGTTGAGCCCGAGGTATATTGGGCCATTCAAGATTGTCGCAAGGGTAGGGGAGGTGGCGTATAAGTTAGAGCTACCTGATGAGTTAAGTGGAATTCATCCGACGTTCCATGTATCTCATCTGAGAAAGTGCTTAGCCTATGAAGATATGGTGGTGTCACTTGAGGTTATCGAGATGGATGTATGGTTGAATTATGTGGAACAACCGGTGGCCATCATTGACAAAAAAGAGAAGAGGCTAAGGAATAAAGTGGTTCCACTTGTGCGAGTGCAGTGGAAACATAGGAAGGGGTCAGAGTCCACCTGGGAAACTGAAGAAGAGATGAGGCAGCATTATCCTCAACTATTCAATGACTGACAGGTTTTGAGGATGAAACCTAAATAAGGGGGTGGACTTGTAACGCCCCAATTTTTAAGAAAATAAGACACAAATAAGTTATCGCACCAATGGGACTTCTCGCGCGCGAAGCCTTGGGTGAAAAGTTTGAGCTTGGTATAAAAGCTGAAGCACACCCATGCCTGACTCATAACTCACACGAAAAGTACTGCTGCTAGAGAGAGAAAGCGGTTGTTTAGAGAGAGAAAGTAAAGAATCAAAGCGTTTGAGGTACGTAACTCGTGTAGTAACTCATGTTATGTACTAAGAACGGATTACTGATGGATTTAACACGTGGCTGTTTAGTTTACGCACGGCTAAGGCTTCAAGAAGGTTGTCTTTCTGCTAGAACTTCAAGGAGTGAGTTTCTAGTTTCTTTTTACGGAAGTTTTATGTTTTTGGGGCTATTATGCATACCTACCTTCA
This sequence comes from Flaveria ramosissima, assembly GCA_025215565.1. Classification (NCBI taxonomy): domain Eukaryota; kingdom Viridiplantae; phylum Streptophyta; class Magnoliopsida; order Asterales; family Asteraceae; genus Flaveria; species Flaveria ramosissima. The sequence goes on along the minus strand of CM046035.1, from coordinate 59,888,649 downwards.
CGTTTATCAGCATGGTCATGTTTTATATGGGGTTAAGCTGGTTTAGAACAGCTTTAGCCGCGCTTGGTCACTCCCATGCATGAGGCTGTAGTTTTTGCACGAGCAGTTAGTGTCAGCTTGAAATTTGAATCTGGAGGATTCTCACGCAATAAGTAGTTCTTGTGTGATAGGCATCTTTTCGCCCGACTGTATTAAGTTGTATGATTATGGAGTTCTCGCGCGATAGGTAGTTCTCGCGCGAGATGTTCTGTATGTTAGTTAAGTTTTCGAGTGCTATGTTGTTGTATGTGTTTGTTATCTTATGTTGTTACCGCTTTCAAATGATTATGATTATGATTTATGTTATGACTTTACTTGGTATGATATGAATGATTATAAGTAAAGTATTATGCAATGAAAACGGAAGATAACGATAACGAAAAGTGAAACGTAAAGAATGAATGAAAGTCTTGCAAGCAAAATGAAAGGAGGTTCACAACTCATTGAGGGGTTGTTAGCTTAACTGTGTGCAGGTTAGCTACCCCATGAGTATGCACACAGGGTTCCAATGCTTGTGATTGACCAAACAAACGGGACCCTTGTTGCTTGCCCTGGTACTGGAGTCAGCTTCGTGGATAATGTTAGGGGTCTATTTATAGACTTGGGCCCAGTACCAGCTTCGTGTACAATGTTTGGGGTATAGCATATGACGTTGGTCTAGATGAAAGTGAAAGATAATGACGAAAGTACGAAACGTGCGATACGTACGAAAACGAACGATGACGGAAGATAATAATGAATATTATCTATGTGTACGTATGATGTGTGATCACGTGTGAAAGTAAAGGAAATGTTTTAAGCGAAAGTAAAGTATTTTATTATTAAATAAAACTAGAACTCACTCAGCGTCGCTGACTTTTGTATGCATAATAGTTAGCAGGTAATTGTTGATGCTGAGGAGGTGTGGGCATGGATGCATAAACTACTGGGAATGATTAAAGTCTAGCATCTACATTTTGTGAACGATATTGTGTTAATACCATTTTTGGAATGTAAACAAACGATATATTGATTTGACACAATTTTTGGTATTTATGAAAAGTTATGATTCCGCTGCAATATGTCATGTTTAAAGTATTTTACGCTATGAATGACCAACTGAAACGGGGCCTTACACACAGATGTCTTTACTCTAGTGGCAAGACTTGAAGCTGTTAGGATATTCTTAGCTTTTGCTGCATCCAAGGATTTCAAGGTCTATAAACTTGATGTCAAGTGTGCTTTTCTTTATGGGGTGATGGATGAAGAGGTGTATGTCAAACAACCACATGGGTTTACAGACCCTGATCATCCTGATTATGTCTGCAAGCTTGAGAAAGCTCTTTATAGGTTGCACCAAGCTCCAAGGAAGTGGTATGAGAATCTATCTCAGTATCTCTGTCAACATTGATACAAAAGAGGTACTATAGATGGAACTCTCTTCATCAAAGGAACAGGGAATGACTTAATGCTAGTCCAAGTATATGTAGATGATATTATTTTTGGGTCAAACAATCCAAAGCTCTGAAAAGACTTTGAGAAGCTTATGAAGAATAGATTTGAAATGAGTGCAGTGGAAGAACTTAATTTCTTTCTAGGAATTCAAGTGAAGCACGTTGATAGTGGCTTCTTCATAAGTCAGTCAATGTATGTGCAAGACATACTTACAAAATTTAACATGACTGACTGTAAGGCTGCTAAGAAACCCATAGCCAGAAACCACTCCCTTAGACCTGATCTTGAGAGGGACTGCGTGGATGAACATCTTTACAGGGTTATAATTGGGTCTCTTATGTATCTTACAGCTAGCAGGCCTTATATCATGTTTGTCACATGTATTTGTGCTAGATATCAAGACAACCCTAAGATGTCACACCTGGTCACTATCAAAAGAATTCTAAGATATCTCAAAGGTGCTTCAATACTTGGCCTTTGGTATCCAAAGAATTCTGACTTCAATTTGTATGCATATACAGATAGTGACTATAGTGGCTGCAATATGACTGCAAAGTCTATATATGGGGGATGTCAGTTCCTTGGTGGAAGGATAATCTTATGGTAATACAAGAAGCAATCCTATTTGCATCAACTGCTGAAGCTGACTACATTGTTGCTGCAAGCTGTTGTGATCAAGTGCTTTGGATTCGGAATCAAATGCTGGACTATGGACTCGACTTCAAAGAGACTCTGATCCATATAGAAAACAACAGTGCTATCTCTATTACAGAGAATCATGTGCAGCACTCAAGGACAAAACACATCAATATTAGGTATGATTTGATTAGAGATAACTTTGAAAAGAGATTAATCAAACTAGTCAAAGTTAACACAAATGGACAATATGCTGATTTGTTCACTAAAGCTTTTAATGAGTAGAGATTTAAATATCTTATATCAGCTAGTGGGATGATTAACTTTGAGTAGCTTTTCTTAAAACTAACTCATATTATTTCTAGAACATGTGTGTCCTAAGTTGTCTGTTTTATCATCTTTATAAGCCCTTGTTTACTCTAGAAGAAAAATCTTTTTAGAAGACATTCCTTAGATTATTGAATATTTTGTCCTTCAAAAGATATGTACTTTTGGAAGGAACTTATGTCTTTAAAAGCAAATAACTTCTTTAGAAGATTTACTTTCGGAAGAGATTTATGAAATATCTTCCAAAGCTTAAACTTTTCTTAAGTACTTGTATGTATTTGAAGAACAATTTTCTTCCGAAAGAAAATTAGTCTTGGAAGTTTTATTCCTCTTAGAATAATATTCTCCAACTATAAATTTCTTCCGAAGCAAAATATTCTGAACTCTTTGGAATATCTTCCGAAGTCATCTTGGCTTCGGAAGCTTTTAATTAAAAAAACTGCCGAAGTAAAATTAGTTTCGAAAGATTTTAGACTTCCAAGAAAACTACCTTTTTGGGCACTTTTTCAGAGGTGGGACCGACATCCGGATTTTAAAGTTTATCCTCTTTCATTAACTTTGTCTCACCATTTCATATATGTCAAACGGTTCCTCCCTCTTTTACTTTCTTCCTGAAGTATTCCCAAAAACCTAAATTCACCCACAAATCGCCTTTGTTCTTATCTTCCTTCACTACTAAGATTTCTCAAATGGCTAACCTCAACCGCAGAAACAACCCAGATATTTCCATGCAACTCCACAGGCAACACAATCAGGTTGCTCTGTTGGACTCTGAGAAAGATCCAAGTTTCTCAGAGGTCTGCCGTTTTCTTTCTTTGTCTAATTACTTCACCTCCGTAACCATTGATCCTCTACTCTATGAGGATCATCTGTTAGAATTATAGAAGACCTACCAAAAGATCATTATGGATGGGAGAAAGCACTATCTGCCATAGTACAGGGGAGGACAATCTTTATCACTCCAGCCATCATCAACACTTATCTTCAGCTGGATGATGAGAAAGGTGAGTTGTCCTTTCTTAAGGAAGCTGTAAACCACTCCTTTGAGCAGATGGGAAGGTCTCATCCTAGTGGAAGTATCCACTCCATGTGGTCATCCACAGCTTGTCCAACAAGCATGGGGGATGGGACCAGATTTCTGAGGATTTCTCCTTCATAGTTCATGGAATGGTCCAAAAGTTTAAGTTTAGGTACTCTCAATTTGTTTACATAAATTTACTTGCAAATTTGGACTTCTTAGAGTATTATAAGTTTCCTAGATATGTTCAATACATTCTCAACTTTGAACTGGGCTCACAATTGAGGGAAACATGTAATATTCTTAAATTGGGACAGATGAAGCCCGGCATCTTTAAGATAATGAAGAAGCCAACTGTTGGCTTCTTTGGGGTAGAAACAATCCTTGTCCCAAAAATGTTAGAGCTCATTGCTCAAGATGACAACCTAGCAACACAAGCTAGTGTTGAACCCACACCTTCTACTTCACAACCCAAAAGACAACCACAAATCACCCTCACCTACCAAAGAATATCCAAATGAACCCTTACACAAGCTCCATAGTTTGTGCAGGGCCCCATATCACTACCAAGACAGGAAGAAGTGAACACTGGAGCTCCCACTTCTCTTGAGGAGCAAACCACTCCTATCTCATCAAGAATAAGTGTGTTGAGGTTCCTCATGCTCAGCCTGATGAGTTCATTAGCCCATCAGCCTTAAGCCTTCACTCTGAATCTCAACACTCAAGTGAACAACCTTCAGGGGAAAGTTACCATCCCAGTCTCTTAATCTAAATCAACCCATTCCCAACCTAGAATTCTATGATGATGAAGACATGGGATTCAGTGAGTACCATGAGTCTCTCTACTCCTCCCCCACTCAAAGAGAGATGAGTGCTCCTGCGTCTCCCTTGTCTAGCCCACATCATTCACCCATCATTGAGGTAGATCTCCCTAAACCTATTCAGGAGGTCCATATGGAAGAGGCTCTCAACTTCTGCAAATGATTACATCATTAAGACCTCAACCATGACAACTCAGCCCATTGACACTTCATTTGAAGTTGTCAGTGAGCAGGGGAAATCCAACAGCCAAGAACATCATGTTGGTGGTGAGAGAGAAGACTTTGGTCCAATTTTCTCATCCCCCAATGATTCTTCTGATGAAGATGAGGGGAACATGAGACTATGTCAACCTACACCCCAAGGATCATCAAACTACATTTTAGGGTAGAGGTATGATGCTGATAGAAGAGCCCTCATACTTCAAAGAGTTCAAGAACAGTAAGAAGTTTTCAACTTTCAGATTCTAAACTACTATAAAGGTCTTGATCTGGTCAACATACCACTTGCCAATCCAAGCCAATCTAGGCAAGATGATAGGCTGGCTCAAAGGATTCAAGACAACATTATTGAAGAGTTCAGCTCAAGAAGAAGAGAAAGGCAATCAGGTAATGTCATTGGTCAACTGGATGTTAAGGTAGACCCAGAGATTAGCTTCAAAGGGAAAACCTTGATTGAAGGCCCAGTGACAAAGCCTGAGAGAATTCTCACAACTACAACTACTTCAACAATCCATTCCCTTAGTGAAACACCTGCTGGTGAATGTGTATCACAACCTCTCTTTAGCCAGAGCATGGAAGCTACTCCAAGCAATGAAGGCCAAAGCTCTTTCCACTTGAGTCACAAAGGTTCGTGGGTGACAAAGGGAAAAGGATAATGACTCCTAAGGAGATTAAGGATGAGGAGAGAGAAAGGAAGAGGAAGCTAAGGGGAGAAAGTTCCACTAGGTCTTTAGGCTTTATGGAAGCTGCAATCAGGATGCCCCCAACCAAACACTCAAGATGATGAGTTAAGGGCAGTCAGGATTACTTACCTACAGATCAGGAACTATAATATTATTGAGATCATTTCTCTCCCCTTAGAAAAACTAAATGAACAGGCAGACATGGAAATGTCCAAAGAGAGGAAGGAAGCAGAGGATGCAAGGTGGCTCCTCCAAATCAAAGAAGAAAGAAGACAAAAAAGACTGTACAAACATGTTTCTACTCTCTCTCTAGTTCAAGAAAGACCTGTGCAAGAGGTTGTGGCAAATCAAGAACCTCAGATAGATAAAGAAACTGATAGGCAAAACATGATCAACTACCTGAGTGGCACATGTCTCTACCAGGCAGCTGCACTTCTCCCTTGTCCTTGAGTATATTGAGTTTGAGTATCTCAAACAGCTTGAACTTCAAGTACGCAAAGAACAAAAGGCTACAAAAAGAAAGATGAGGGAAGAAGCAGCCAAGTCAAGAGCCATCATCCAAAAGAGTCAAAAGAAGTCTGCTAATAGGCAGAGGATGATGAGCTTCTTGAAGCTGTATGGATTCTCCGAAAGGAGACTTGGCCCAATGTCTCTATCCACCATGGATGAGCATATAAGGGTGATCAAGCAGAAGATCAAAAGAGGAGAGCTCATTGACTTACACTCTCCACCAAGTCAAGCCCCTCAAGAAGTGGATGTTAAGATTGAACAATTTGAGACAACACAACCTGGACCTTCTTCTGAACCTCAGCAAGCTTCATCTTTTGATCCACAGCAGGGTCAAAATCCCTCTCCTTTTGAACCAGTGAGAGAGGTAGACCCAACTGAGAAAGACAAGACTGAACAACAAGGTGCTGAAGGCCAGTCTTCTCAGTTGAAGTTTCCAAATAGGAGGAAAAGGATGGCCTCTAAACCCAAGTCAAAGAAGAAGAAGAAGTTAGAGTCATCCACCTCCAAGTCTCAAGATGAATCAAATCATCCTAAGAAAGTGCATGAAGAGGTAGCTCAAACAACTCCAATCCAAGCAGCTCCTCTTGCATCAGGAAGACCCATCTTATCCTGGACCTTCACTACCAATCCAGAAAGATGTCATGTAATCAGAGATCAAGGTGTTAAAGATGTCTACACATGGCAGGACATGTTCAACCTACCTCTGCATGATATCTTTGAGATAGGAAGACACTTTGAAAGTCTGAGTGATCCTGACCATCTAATGAAGAAGGGTATGGTCATCATCATGATAAGGACTGTCAACATCTAAGGTCTTCAAATGTTTTGGTAGCATCAGCCTAGGGGAGTTTGTAAAGTTTCATGTAAGGCTGATGCACCTAAAACATTCAAAGTCTCTCCTGCATGCATGCACTTAAGTGCAAAGTAGAAATGCTTTGGAAGTTTTACACCCTGCATCAGAATTATTCTAAGTGTAAAATCTTCTGAAGCCAAGACCAACATCTTCCGAAGCCAAAAGCGAAGTCTTCCGAAGCTTCAAAGACAAAGTCTTCCAAAGCCAAGAAGTGAAGACTGATTTCTTCCGAAGATTTTTTAACACATGCTTTATCTGATGTACTTTTCCATAAAGCTAGACCACTTTACGCTGCAACTCTGATTACTCACCAACTTACATGAGTTGGTGAAAAGGTCTATGCTTTTGGTAACTGTTCATTGAGGTCTTGAGTCTGTTACTTTCTACTTTATGTACTTTTATCGTTTTTGTAATATATGAGGATGTGAGCTATGACATGTGATAGTCACTAGTCAAAAGGCAATCTGCCTTTTGACTCTACATTTGATTTTGTTGTTGTCTAGATCAAATATTTCCAGCTGGCTTTCTAAGCATGGCCGGTTGTAGGATGTAGTATAAAGTATCTCAGGTCCTTGTGTCTTTCTTTATGCTTTGTAACACTTGTAAAGAACTTGAGAGTAATATACAGTATTCTTGAAAACCAATATCCTTGTGTTATTTGTTCTTGTTATGTTTCATACTTGCTTGTGTTCTTAGTATCAAACCTTATTGTTCCCAGTTTCCTATTTGATCTGTTAAGTGTTCTATAATAGTCTCGTCATTGTGTGTTGTGTTGTAAGCGACCATCCTTTAAACGATCCTGCATATTTACCATGATTGGTAGATTTTATGAGATTGAAGAACCGCAACAACAACATCCACAAGCACAATAGCAACTGGTATAATAACCACTGGATCTTAAACCTATTAGTTAATCTTCTCAAACTCCCACTGAGACTCTAGGAAATTCATCAAAAGAGAAAGAGAAAAATACTGATGAAGTGATAAATAATAAATCTGAATTTAGTTCATATTATTTACTACAAGTGATGATCTAGGTGGTGTGCCTTATATCCTATAGTATAGGCCAATGGATCCTCCTCCATCTGGTGCTCATAAGATAATAGTTGACGAAAGAGATGTTGATTATCTACCTGAGGATTCTCCAAACATTAAGAGAAGAAAAACTTTAGCTAAGAAGAGGATAGATCTAAGTAGGAGGAGAGGTAAAGGAAGAGGTAAAGGCTTGATCAGAAAATAGAGAACTTTAGTGCTCACGGAGACTATTAGTGAGGAGGTTCCTATTTCTAAGACAGTAGCTATAACAAGTGAAGCCCAAACTCAAAAGACTCTAGTGACAGTTGTTAAAGCAACAACAATAATTGTTACTAAGACTCCATCGGTATAGGCCCCTGAGTTTTCTACACCATCTAGAGATACATTAAAGAATTTAGATTTCAATCAAGATGATTATCTGAATTCACCTCTTGATCAATCCAAGCTGATAATCTAGTTGATATTCAAGCAGCCCTTCAAGATCGGGTGATTTATCTTGCGAGGGAAGTTATTGACAAATCTAAAGATTGACATTCTATAGCTTGATAGTCAGTTGAAGGAAGTCAGACTCAAGACTATTCAAAGCCAGGTGTATTTCTTATTTAATTATGTAGATAATCTAGAAATATAAAAGTGTAACATCTTTAAAATCTACTGATCAGACCGAATATGCTGCACCTAATAGAACAAAGAAAGTTGATGAGTGTAGTTGACAATAATTTCTTGAACTAGAAATGGTTGTGTATGTTCAAGAAAAAATTAATCCAAGAAAGTAGGTAGGAGCAAAACTTGATACAAAAATTACCAAAGCAAGTGTTGCTGAAACTGTGATAGAGACTTAAAAGCCTAACAGAATTATTAGTGATATTGGAGATTCTGATGATGATATTTACAAAGTGAATTATGAAGTTAGTGGTGAGGATGATAAGGATAATAAAGATGATGATAATGATGATGATCATCCAAAGAAAAATGATAATGGAGATAATGATGATAATGATCATTGAGGAAATGTACGGAATGTAGCATGTCTATCAAGTGAATCAGGTACTCATAATGTCTCCGAACCAAGTCTATATGAACCAAAGGACTATCAACTTATAGATCCCGAGTTCGAAAGTTATATGAGATGAATTCATATACTTTTCAACAAAAAATGCCTACAAAAGAGCCTGATGATAAGTTGGGAGATTTTGATTATCTAACTGAAGATGTGGAGTATATACACATATTGGAAAACAGTTTGAATGGATTGTATGAAGACACTCAGTTAGAAGAAGGAGAAATAGATTCATCTTCAGTAGTTGGTTAAATGAACACACTAATGTCCCGGCTGATCCATATAGATTAAACTAGTGCCCGAGTAGTTATGCTGATTGGAAACCTAACACTCAAAGCTCATCTTCCACCTAAAGAAAAAGTCTATCTGAGATATGCTAAGCCAGACACACATTATGGTAACTCAGAACCAGTGTTAAGCTAGATTTATGATGGTGAAAGGAAGATGTATGTGATCAAAAGATAAGGTGACGCAATCAAGTACTACAAAGATAAGCCCGATTTTCACACTTTGCGTGCTACAAATCTATATGATATGGGTAGAGTTCTATTTTTAATCCTAAGTAATTCTAGAAATTCCTACTAGATTAGGAAATGGATTTAGAGGAACAAGGCACCTAAATCCAAGGTAATTAAGGATGAATCGAGAATAGATCCCAATACCAATGCTTGTATAATGATACGAGTTTATAAACAATTAAAGACAGTAAAGAAGATTCTAATTTATTCACCAGTTTCACCTAACAACTTGTCTAAGCTAATAAGATGGGTGTGTGAAAAGAAAACTCTACATCATGTGATATACTATGTTTATAAGGAATATAGTTTTGTTGATTTGATTGACTTTCTTAAGTTTGGAAAGGAATATTTGATGAAGCTTTAGGTATGTCCAATAAGTCGACAAATCTATACATTTTGTAATGGCTCAATTTGACTGGATAATCAACAAGGCGTTACAGAAACAAATGTATACTATGGAGGTGATTACAAGTGTGCAGATGTGGATTTTTGATGGTTTCGTTCATCGATCCTAAGGTAGATTATAGAGGTCAAACCAAGAGGCTCAGGAAATCAAAACCAATCCAGCCGAAAACTCCTAAATCCGTACGAAAACATCTGATCATGTGAAAAATTTGTAATGCCAAGACATGGTTGGATGGGGATAAACTTGGTAGCTTAGTAAAAATAGTTGTTTTGAAGCTTAGCATTGTAACACATGTCATTATTCATACTTTGTAAGCTTTATGAAATCAGTGATATATTGAAGAAAACCTTATTTACCATTGTATTACTTGAATTTGACTTGTGATGGTGTTTACCATTCCAATCATCATTTATTCCACGTTTGATGGATTGAGTTCGATCATATTGTAGTCCTTTCTTGGATTTTACACTTATCGCGGAGATGTATCTAATGAAAGAAGCCATATTAGATTGATGATCAAAGGACTTAGATGATCTTAGATTTATTATGCTACTTCCATTGTCATTCCTGCTTATGAGGAATAGATCAAACATTTCTAGAGAACAACTGCCAATGCGAGAGAAAAACATGAAACTTTGTGTATTATTGCCAAAGTCAAGGAAAGGAGTCCAACGATCAATGATAAGATCCTAAACTGAGTTCTATATCTTGGGGAGACAAAGAATTCTCCTATCAAGATAGATGATGTAATAGTAAAATCTTTCCTTGACATAATGGAATATGGGTTTAAACATCTATATCTAGAGAATAACTACTTGCCTCCATTTGGAAGTACTTATTACATGTGGTGGTATATGGCCTAACCAATTACAAAGCTGTAATTGATAGTCCGAACTTAGTATTTGTATCTTTGATGATTTCACTTATTGTAGACCATCTTTACAGTATCTCCATGGTAATCTTCTAAAAAATGCAGAAGAATGTCGTTGCCCATAGCGAGAAGAGATTTCGAATGTACCTAGTATTTATTCAAATGGTCATAAACTCTTTACATCCAGATTTGTCATATCTTGATACATTTTTTAAGAAATCATATTTATGAAGAAACATGTGTTTACCTATATGTTAGGAACTAAAGAAAATGCTTGTTTGGTATATCGTTTTGCTTTGGAAGATTTTATGAGATTCAAGATCAACAACAACAATAACCACAAGTGTCTAAACATGTTGGTGAGTTAACTTCTCAAACTCTTGTTGACATTTTGAGTAGTTCATACAAAGAGAAGGAATAGTCTACAAATGATGAGATTGACAAGATGTTCAACACAAGTTGAGATTCTAAACCGACAGTAATCAGATTAGGAATATACCATAGATCCTCCTCCAAGTGAGTCTCGAAAGGATGTTGCATCTGACGATGATATAGATTATTTTGCTTGAAGAGTCCCCAAACACCAAACGAAAGAAAAGTGTGGCTAAAAAGAAAGTTAGTATTAGCAGAGGCAGAGGTAGATGTAGAGTGAGGGGAATCATTTTTAGGAAGCTAAGGACTTCTTTTATTATTGAACCTATTACTAAAGATGATCTTGTGGCTAATATACATACTACTACAAGTTTTACTCAAGCTTCGATCATTCTAGTGACTATTACCAAAGCTAAGTGACATTTCCTGAGACACCTATTGTATCATCCTTAGGGTTTTCCACTCCATCCAGAGATAGTTCTAAGGGACAGAATTTCAATCCTGATGATTTTCTCAACACACTGCCAAATCAATCAAACCATGCAACATATGCAAGTACTTCCATTAAAAATCCAATCGATATTAAGTCCGCTCTTCAACATAGGACGACTTATCTTGAATATGAATTGTTCAAGAAGTCAAGACAGATTCAAATATTACAAATTGATAGTCAACTAAAGGAAGTTAGGATTAAGACTTTGGAAAGTCAAATGCAGTTCATGTTATGTTTAGAGCGTGGAGAATCATATGAGAGCATCATCATCCATAACCACTAAATAAACTATACATGTTGCAGCGATAGAAGTTATAGTTGTTAGCGAAACAGGTGCTCAACAGTTTATTGAATAGGTAAATAAAAAAGGCTTTGCAGATTATGTTGAGATGGGGACAAAAATTGGAACGGTTGATCTAATGGTTAGTAAGGGTATTGGATTTGATCATGCTAAAGTTGGAGAAACAAGTTTGTTAAAAGAACTTGATGATCCAGAAGATGATAATTATCTAGATAAAGTTGATTATGGAGATGACGATGATGAAGATAAAGATGATGATGATCATAGTGGAGATAAACCAATGAAAGGTGGTAGTGATTATGATGATAATCAAGGAGGAAATTTTGTTAACACTATTTTAACATCTGGTGGTTCTTGTATTGATAATATCACTACGCCAAGTCCAGATGAGTCAGAGGTACATGATCTAATAGGTCTTGAGTTAGAGGCTCAATATGAGAAGGGATTCCAGACTCCTTAGTAACAGATCATGCTTGAAGAATCAAATGAAGATTTTGGGGATTTTAATGATCTTACAGGTGAGGTAGAATATACAAACATTTTTGGGAACAAAATTAAAGGATTATACTATGATATTAATCTAGAAGAAGGTGAGATACCATCATCATTTGAAGATGTACATACCTAGTGATTAGAGATTTTGAATTATCCAAATGACCTAAAGAGAAAGCAAGCCTTGAGCTAAGTTAGAATTCTTAATATGATTACTCTTCTTGTCTAAAAGAAGAGCACCTTCTAATATATCAAAAGCCATATTCAAGATATGGGAACTCAGGACTAGTTTTAAGTTGTATGTATGATGGATAAAAGAAATTGTATGTGATAAAAAGATGAGTTGGCGCTGTAGAGCATTGCAAAGATGAATATGATTTGCATACTTGATTCATATGTTATTGGTAGAGTAGCATTTTTGAACTCATGCAATTATAGAAAAGCAAACCGGATACCGCACTGAATCTAGAAACAAAGAAAACATTTTTTTAGAATTTCAAAATTTTGATATTTAAAGTTGTTAAAGATGAAGATAGAATGGATCCAAATACAAATGCTCCAATGTTGATAAGGTTTTATAAACATCTAAAGATAGTGAGAAAAGTTCCTATTCATGCATATGTGCATGTCAATAGTTTAGCAAAGTTGATGAGATAGATTTGCGAGAAAGAAACCGGTCATGTAGTTATTTTATGTGTTGATAAAGAATTCGGAATTGTGGATCCTATCGACTTGCTAAAATTTGGAGAAGTTGATCTTATGAGGCTACAAAAATGTCCAATTGAAGTCTATGAGGCTATACATTTCATTAAAGCTCAGTTTGGTTGTTTAATCAATAAGGCGTTAGAGAAAGGAATGTATGCATGTGGTGGAGACTATAAATGTGATTATATGGATTATTGATGCCATTGAGTGATCAAGCCTACTGGAGATTGTAGAGGTCAAGCCTATAGGCTCTAGAAATCAAAGAACAACTTCAAGGGGAAACCTAACAAGTAGTGAAAACTTATAAAGTTGCGCAAAAGCATCATCGGTCTAGAACATTTAGCTTGGGTTGAAAATTTTTATGGATAGTTGTTTTGTAGCATTACATTACTATACTTGTCAAAATCCATATGTAATGCTTGAATCAACTCAGTAATAAAAGTGAAAGATCCTTACTACTTGATTGTGATTTTGACCTTAACTTGTGATTATATGTTTAACATTTCAATCATCATTCATTTCACATTTAATAAATTGAGATTAATCTTATGGTATTCTTTACCAGGAGAATCATAGATTTTACATCATGTTTCTCAAGAAACCTTGTGTTTGTCCTCAAGAGCTGTAAAATAGATAGTGTTTTGTCTCGACGGTTAGATCTTGACTCCGTTATTTTGGTGTGTACTTGATTGCCTTTTATAATGTGTGTTTAGAAAGGTAGCTATGACTTTTGCTTTATGAAAAAAGTCCATCCCAAGCACAATCTTGTAGTCGTCAACTTGATGATTGACAAATCTAGCTTACCTAACAATGCCCCACCCCTAGTCATGACAACACATGACATCAATTAAATTGATTTAGCATTACCTTTACCGGCTTTGAGTACTCCATCGTTGTTGCAATCTTTAGCCTAATTCTTTTTGTCAAGTTTTGTGATGAATTTATGGCTTTCTCTACTACTGACTAGAGCTTTTACATGGTCGCGTTTACTTTAATATTTATGAATTGAAGCCCATAATCTATTTGTTTGTAGTGTTGTTGCCCTTGGTCTCCGCAAGGCAAGATCTAGCCATTTTTAATGGTTTTCCCTCATATGTTATTAAATCAGTAAGGACTTAAAGTTGCATCGCAATAAGGTGTACCTCTTTGGCTTCATAGGTTACATCATCATTCCTCAACCAACACTTAAAGATTGTGCTTTTTAAGCAATCATGGGCATTATGTAGTCCTATCACATAAAAACATCCCTTAGGTGTAGATTGTTCGTAATTGTATAATGGTTGTTTGCTTATTTCCACCTATTGACTGTAATCGGGCTTGGCTTCTCCACCTTTCTCATCATCGCTTTCTTTTTTCGTGGACTTGTATGATTTTTGTTTTTAAGGTTATTAGGCTTTTAGCTACGGTAATGGCTAAAGCAAGATCTTGAATGCTTTGTCATTCTAGTTTTATCTTATCCCATGATTGTGACTGTCAAGAAAGTAGAAGAGGGAGTCATTATCAAATAAGTCTGTAATCTCAAAGACAAGTGTTGTACACACTTTATCATTATCCTTGATGGTCCAACTTTGATTGAGCTTTCATAACCCTACTTCTAGTTTCATGCTCAGCATTAACTACATAAAATTACCTTTTGAGTTCTCGAACAAACATAGTGCAAGTTTTAATGGTGCATGTAACTCACTCAATGTCCATGCTTCAACATCTCCACCATAACACTAATACGTCTTCCAAATATATTATGGTCATTTTTATATGGTGGCATCATCCAAGATTTGTACCCATCCTAGGTACTACTTTATTTACCAAATGAAATCATTAACTACTCATGCTTTTAGTTGGCCCACAAATAGAGATGGTTTAGAAATATGTGACTCTTGGTGTAAGGTTCACGACGTTCTCTCCGGTCATGACTAAAACTTTGTTGTAATCATTTACTTTGGCTTTCAAGTCAAGGATGCTTTTATGCATTCATGAATCTCACATTCCACTTCTTTTGAAACTTCTCCATCTATTCTTTAAAGATGGATTTCATCTCGTTGTCACATACATACATTGCATCTTTAACGTTTTCTTTGTAACCCGAAATCTGTTGTTTAAAGTTTGTAATTGCTAGAATGCAAGATGGACTTGGTCCCTAGCTTATGATCGTAGATTCAACATCTCTAATTTGTTTTCTAAGTTTGTTATCTTAGGATGATTTCGTCCTTTCCTTGCTCACTTTCAAGATTCCTCTTGACCTTGATTCTCTTCGGCAGGTGCAATAACAACATTTTTATTTGACGTCACTCTGATACCACATGTCATAGAGTCATCTATCCAACTCTCGTGTGGCACTTGGAAACCTTTTAAGTTTAGCCTTTATGACTCAATGATTGTAATGACTCAAGTTACTAATTATAAACATTGCAAGCTTTGTAATACAAACGACTTTGTATTGCTTATAAGAACATTACAAGAGAGCCTTTTGCAACTACCTTACAAGACTCGGTGAATGTTTTTTGGTGACTACAAAAAAGCCCCCTTCACCTATGTATACTACCTGGGGCCTATCTAGATAGTTCATGTTCTAGATTTTTTCATACATAATATACTCATGCATGTATCTAGAGATTTCCATGACTATATGAAGGTTTTTCAGAGTATTCTTTTCGTAGCCTAAGGTCTAGAATGTCCTATTGGCGCTAGCTTGGGCAGCCTTAAATGCTTCTAAATGTGTGGATACTTCTAGAATCTAGGCTCTTCAACTTGATTATAGGCAAGTCGTGACAAATGGCCCCCTTCACGACAAAGTACTAGGAGCAGTTCACCTGGTAACGAGGTCAAAGGGACGGCAACCCATAGTGGGATCGAAGAGGCAACACCCTTATTAGTGGGTGAGCTGGCGATTTTGGTAATAACCAATGCCTTGGTAATAAATAATCATCTATAGTGATTTTGGCCATTAATAACTAAAGCATTAGTAGTATGTAACTAATGCATGTGTAGCAATTTTAATCTTTGATAGAATTGAAGATCGATAGTAACAATTAACTTTATTAAGAACTATAATTGGTAGTACTTGGTTACTACTAACACCTTGAATTTTGTTAATAATAGCAACCGATGCCTTATAGGTTGGTAGTAAGTCCACTACCACCGATGTTGTTTATACTAATGTAACTATTAATAGTGACAATTATAATAATTAAAACTATCAACTATAGTGAAGACTTGAGATGATTCAGTGCAACATTTTGACCCTATACAAAGGATTTATTTGGTACGTTATAAGGATAACATTTTTACATGGCTTTCACATTGATTTTACAAAAAAAATTATAAAAATAAAAGTAGTTATAATAAAAAAAACATCTTAATCATTTTAGAAAGCGTTTTGTCTAATTATCCAATTGAAGAATCGTATAGACAAGATATACATTAATATTAAAGAAATTAACTCGATTGAGAAGGCTATCCAGGAGTTACAAAATCAAACATAACACCATAAGAAAAAAAATATAAGGAGTCTTCAACATGTTTATTTTTGACAGGGAAAATGACATGTAAGTAGAGTTTCTTTCGAGAAGCTTGCCGTAGTGGCGATGTTAGTTGAGAAAGCGACGCACTAAGTGGAAGAAACTGGGAGTTCTCTAAATAAAGTCATTTTTGGAGCGTGCGCACGTTTTCATCTTCAGTTCTATGAGGTGGGGATGAATGGAAGGGTTGGTTTTTTTTTTCATTGAGAAGAAGTTGGTATTAAACTCGAAGATGTTATAAAATGAAACCATGAATCTCCTACATCATGTAACTTCTTAAAGTAGACTAGCTACATACATCTTGATTGTATAAATCATGTGGAATATTTGTGCACTTACCCTAATTATGTAATAAAAGCAAAGTAACTCAAAAATAGAAATGTATAAACCGATAGAAATATAGAAGAGAAAATGTTCAAATAAAAAATAATAATTATAAAAATATTGTTAGTATCGACGATAATAAGTTATATGACCATATAGTAACTATTTCCTACGACTAGAATATAAGGCCGGAAAAAATAGAATATTCGGTTGATGACAAATTACTTCAACTAAACATATCTAATAGTACTCTTTCTTCATCTAATTAATATTGTATTTCCCATTTTGTTTTCTTAATTCTCAAATCTTTGCTTCTTGCATGTATTTTTCCGTTTCTCTTTTCTTACCTAATACAAAAAATAAGTTTCTTTCACACATAATTTTCTTAATTCATAAATCTTCAAACAATACCATTGTTCAAATTCTGGCATGTTATAGATTACGATTTGGTTTATTTTAAGTATATAGTATATAAGTATGTGAGTTGTCATTCTAAAAACTATTAGATATGTAATTTAATATTTTTGTTATCCAACTTGTGTAATACACAAGTTTCTAGTCTAGTTAAACGATAAATAAACATTTTATTTTAAAGATAGTATATTCCATACCTTCCCAGGCTCATAATTTCTCCTAGGAGTATTGCTGCCAAAATGGTGGTAAAAATAAAAGCCAAAGGAGTAGACAAACCAAGAAAAACTGGTCCCTTCCTTTCAATCACCCATGTTTGCAAATAGAATGCAACTCCCGTCACCACCGAACCCTAAACATCAAACACATGAAGTCACACAAACAATTTTCATCATCTTATATTTATAGTTTGTAAGTGGTAAATTGAGATTAATTGTTAACCATCTATATTATCATAACTTGTGTTAACCTGTCAAAGTCAATGAAAATCATTATAACTTTTTAATAATATTATTACATATACATAATAGTGTATTTTTTATGTATATATGTGTAAATTCTCAAGTATCAAAAAGTTTACAATAATGAAAATTACACTTAAACTTACATATATTTATAGGAGTAAAATGTAACTTATGTCTGTTTTTAACTTTTTTACACTTGTAAATTTACATATATACAAATAAAAATATAATGTTATATTTATTAACCTTGACAAGTTAACGCAATTTATCTAATAACTATTGGTTAACATTAGAACCTTATCTTATAAGTGGTTATTTTAAATTTGTTGTTTACTTTATATAACTTGAGCATGTTAATTAAATATGAACTAAATTTATGTAATTGTTTCTCAAATATAATCCATATTGGTGCGGTCATTCCAGAGATCATACACAAATAATCGTGTTTAAAGCACTAACATCATTTCATATCGATACGTTGATTTTTTATTATTCTATCCAAGTATTAGTTTTCTAGAAGTTGAAATTCCTTTTTTCTCTTCAGTTATTCAACCAGTATATATTTCAAGCAATTATATTTATTGATCCAAACTACCCAGTTTACTACCTCCCCGTTATCTAATCCTTTAAATCCATTTTCTCTAATCTATTGTTTTATAAACAAACACAATATTGTTAATTAAGAGTTATAGATAAGGATTAAAAACAATTACAAAATATCTATTTAAAATAAATCTATTTAACCTTGATTCAATGGTTGTTGTCTAAATTGTTACTATACATAGTAACAAATTATATTTATTGATCCGAACTACCCAGTTTACTACCTTCCCGTTATCTAATCCTTTAAATCCCTTTTCTCTAATCCAATGTTAAATAAACAAACTCAATATTGTTAATTAAGAGTGATATGTAAGGAATAAAAACAATTACAAAACATCTATGTAAAATAAATCTATATAACCTTGATTCAATGGTTGTCTAATTTGTTACTATACATAGTGTATTACTCATATTTACAAATGACGTATAGTATACAGATTGACATGAAACAAGACACATATGACTTTAAATGTTTACGTCAAGGTTGATGACACAAGTAAATAATCGATTCATGTTAGGCTGGGCGTTTACGTATTAACCATCAACCCCACAACGTTAAACTCTTTAACCCATCAACTTGACATAATTAACAACCATTATATTATCTATTCAAATTTCTGTAATAAACAATGTTGGTTTTTTTACTTTCTTAAAAACTCATAATGCGTTTGATAATGATAAAATGTAAACATACAAAAAGTAATCGAAAACTAAGTTTTTAGCTTGAAACTTTGTAAGGAATATTTTTTCTTACACCGTGAAAGTATCAAGTTAATTATGAAGTTTATAACAGTATTCTAAGAAAACCTTGTATATATTCCTTTATTTTCCACACAAATGAACTTGTTTCATGCTTTTTTCATTCAACCAACTCCTTAAACTCTCTTATTTTTATTCTTAACTAACCCAATATACTTGTTTACTTCATTCTATATGTTTTTTTAACCAACCCATCATACTTCCACTAAATTTTTTTTTAAGTTATTATATATTTGACTATATAAAAAACGTTTGTAAAGTTATATACATAAAGAACATTTTAAAAAAATAAACATAAAACATATTTTGAAGAAGTTACAAATATGGTGGTAAGAAAATGTTTAATTAAATAAAAAGAATTTTTCTGAACAGTGAACTAGAATATTTTTATATTGAAAAGAGCATGTGTTTATAGAACTATAATGAATTAATTAGAAAATTAGAAAATAAAGAATTAACATAAGTATAATAAATTGTTTAGAAATGGCATAATAGTTTAATTGTGGGAAAAAGGTGTGTAGTGGGTTAATTTAAGAAAAAAAATTACAATATGTTACTTAAAAATTAAAAAGTAACTAAAATCACATAGATTTGGTAAATAATTTCAAAAATACAGCTATTTTTTATTGTGACTTTTAGAAACAACACTTAAAAATAAAAACTCAAAGATATTGTCATATCAACTTGAATGTACTTCCAATAAAATAATAGAAAATGTTACCTTTAAAGAGTTAATTACAAATATATTCTTTGTGGTTTGACGAATATAACAAGTTTTAGTATAAACATTTTAAGTAACAAATTTAAGGCATGTGATTTCAATTTAATTAAGGTTAGGTATTAAGTCAACCTCATGTTAACTTATCTTTATAAGTTCAAATACATTTCATTCTTTTCATATACATAATACAAGGGACAAAATTTTATTCTTTAATAAACTATAGTGACCATTTTTATAATTTACTTAATATATTTATTAAAAAAATATAGAAACATTTTAAAATATATAAAACCAAGTAAAGTTAGGTTTTTCATCAACCTCTTGTTTAAACCTCAACTGCCGCCCATATCCACCTATTCCGCTGCAACTATCGCAACCCAAACAATCGCCGCCATCATCGGCGATGTTCACAAGTTGTCAATTTTACAAAATAACTTTGATGCTTATCGATTACAAATTTTCTAAGTTAGATATTAAGTTGACTTACCATTACATATATAAGGGATCTAGTATATGTATATATATATATATATATATAATATATATATATATATATATATAATATATATATATATATATATATATTATATATCATATCCTATAATATATCTATATATATATATCTATATATATATCATATATATATATATATATAAGGGTAGGGTTATCTTGAGAACCACCCTTTTTAGTGAGAACTCTAGGAACCAATATCATCACCACACATTTTAGTCACATGCAAGTCACATCCACTTCCACCATTTTTTTTAAACGTTCATAACTTTTTTTTCATGATATTATTTTTTTTCATAAAATTTTCACCATTAATTCATTATTTTTTTATCTTTCCAACGCCTACCATATTATATATTTTTTTTAAAAAAATTCATCCACCCGTTATTTACACATGTGTAATTAGTCATTACATATGTGTAAATTCTCTTTTACACATGTGTAATTCCAAGAATTACATATGTGTAAAATAAAACGACGTTTGTAAAAAAACGAGATTTTTTTTATTTTTTATAATTTTTTTTTTTTTTTTTTTTTTAATGGTAGAGGGAAACGTGAGAAACACTTCTGTGTTTTTTACTTTTTTTATTTTTTTATTATTTTTTATTTTATGATTTTTTTTGATTATGTTGTTGTTAATTACAATTTTGTCATTGAAAACTAGTAGTCCACATTGGTTCCTAGAGTTCTCACAAAAAAAGAGAGTTCTCATTTGATCCCTCCCTATATATATATATATATATATTATATATATAATATATATATATATATATATATATATATATTCTAACTCTTTTAGTGTATTGGATTAAAAACAATTATAGAATACAAATCATAGGGCTTAATTTGTTAAAAAAAAGTTTGGACTTAAATAGTTAAAATGATTAAATCAAATGAACCAAAATAGTAATTTACTCTTTTATTTTTCAAGAAATTTACTAAAAAGGTAAAATTATTGGTACAATCTTATTTAAGAGCTAATCACCTACATAGTTTTTTAGTTTGCGGAAAGTAACACAATTGTGTACTAAGAGTTTAAAATAACAAGTTTGGGTTTTATGTATTTAATTTTGTAACGAATTTGAGTATTAAGACTACATTTCATTTAACTTTACTATTAAATATATATAAAATGACAAAATAGCATTTTCTAAACAAAGTTAACATTTGCTATTTTGTCATTTTATATATATTTAATAGTAAAGTTAAATGAAATGTAGTCTTATACTCAAATTCGTTACAAAATTAAATACATAAAACCCAAACTTGCTATTTTAAACTCTTAGTACACAGTTATGTTACTTTCCGTAAACTAAAAAACTATATAGGTGATTAACTCTTAAATAAGATTGTATCAATAATTTTACCTTTTTAGTAAATTTCTTGAAAAATAAAAGAGTAAATTACTATTTTGGTTCATTTGATTTAATCATTTTAACTATTTAAGTTCAAACTTTTTTTAACAAATTAAGCCCTATGATTTGTATTCTATAATTGTTTTTAATCCAATACACTAAACACTAAAAGAGTTAGAATATACATATATATATATATATATATATATATATCTATATATATATATATTATATATGTATATCTATATATATATATATAGATATATATATATACATATATATGTACATATATATATATACATATATATATGTACATATATTATTATACATATATACTATATATATATACTCTATATATCGTACATATTAACCTATATATCTACATATATCTATCTATATCTCTCTATATATATCCTTCTATATATATATATAATATATCTATTATCTCTCTATGTGTGTGTATATCTATATATCTCTCTATATCCTCTCTATACCTCTATGTATATATGTCTATATATGTATATATAATATGTATATATATGTAACACCCGGTTATTTTCTTCATGATAAGAAAGAATGAATTAAAGTGAAAGAAAAGAAAGAAACACAATTTAACCAAAGTTATGGGGCTAATGCGTCAAAGGACAAAAAGTTTGAAAAGTTGGTGTAAAAGTGGACATGGCCGCCCATGTTGTCTACACATCAACTCAATTCGGATTTTTAGAGAGAGAAATCAAAGAGTTCGGGTTTGAGGAGAAGAACAAGAACAAATTGGATTCAAAGTAAGAATTCATCTTTTGAGTTGTTCTTGGCCGGCCTATGCCTCGGTTGTATGCTTATGTGTTTATGTGTGTTCGGGTGTGTGTGTTTGGTGGGTTTCTAGGTGTTTGAACTCAATTGCAAACGGGTTTCAAGAAGTCATACCCAAAGGCTGCTAAGGTGAGTTTTAGAATCCCCTTTTTACATATTTTAACTATTTTAGGGCTAAAAATGCATGTGTGAATGTTTTTGTTTAAATGGGTATTATACTCGTATGTTTATGTGTGTATGAATGCGGGTGGGTTATGATTTTGGGTGTTCTTGATGTTATGATGATGCCATGTTCATGTTTTGATGCTTAGAATGTAAGAGATAAGCTTAGAACAGGTTAGATTGATGATTGGGACTGATTATGATGTTATTAGTTTAGGTTGGCTGCCATGCGCCTGAAATAGGCCCATGCGCCCAACGGTCAAGATTACCTAAGTGTCCCCCATGCGCCCAAATCCCATGCGCCTGAATAGTATTCATGCGCCTAGGATAGACTGAAATTTGGCTAAGTGTCCATACGTCTAGATTGCCCATGCGCCTAGGCACTCATGCGCCTGCATAATGCCCATGCGCCTAGAGTCTGCCCAGAATGACTAAGTGCTGGGCCATGCGCCCCAATAGTGCCCATGCGCCTAGTACTCTCCCATGCGCTTAAGACTTAGAATAATTTTCTGAATTTCGGGAAAAAAATGTAAAATGTAGGCTTTGACTTGGGAGGTTCCTGGGGGTAACGTAAGTTGACTTTTGAGGTCATAGATGATGTGATGGGTGATGTATGATGTGGCATGGATGATGATGTGTGATTGATGTTATGCTTATGCATGATGATGGTGTATGATGATTATATATGTTATGTATGATGTGTTTCCTTATGTTCCTTATTACGTATGATGACGTGACTTTACGTGGTATGTTTATGATAATGAACGTAAAGTATTATCTTAACAAAGTGAAAGATTTAAGATAATGAAAGTGGAACATAAAGAATGAACGAATGAAAGTCTTGCAAGCAAATGAAAGGAGGTTCACAACTCATTAAGAGTTGTCAGCTCAACTGTGTGTTACAGCGTGCGATCTTGGCTAACCCTTAAGGGTTCACACACAGGGGGAGTTAGTCTACGTGACTACTCCATACGTGTGAACTGTGCGATATGTGCGAAACGGGGTCCTTGTCGCTTAACCCTAGATGATATAGTTATGTGCTCAAAAGGGGGGTTAAGAATATGACAGGACCTAGATAGAAATAAAAGATAATAAAAGTACGAAAAGTGCGATAAGTACGAAATGTGCGAAACATGCGATTTGTACGAAACGAACGATGATGAAGATAACAATTATTACCTTGATGTACGTATGATGTGTGATCACGTGCGATAGTAAAGAAAATGTTTTTAACGAATGAAAGGTAATATAATATGTTTTTATAAAACTAGAACTCATTCAACAACGTTGACTTTTATGTGTTTCCAGTTGGCAGGTAGATGTTGCTGAGGATGGCACGGGGTGGCTACTTGGATTGTTATGGATGGCATCCATTTAATGTTACGATAATGTTTTTGCATTGTAATGCGAACGAATGATATTTTGTAATGTACTTTGTATTATTTTGCAAAAGTGTTTATTTAAATGAAATGGTTGTTAAAAATGTTTTCGCTGCAATATTTTTGTGAGGTTAATGTAAATTATATGTTTTATGTGCGATGATCGACCAGCTGTGAGCGTCCCGGGAACGGGGCCTTACAAGTTGGTATCAGAGCCAAAGTTTAAGTGAAATGGGTAAATTTTTAAAAGAAACCTAAACTTAAACTGAAAATGGGATTAAGGGAAGGGATGCCAGTCCGAGTAGCTGCGTGCCATCAGGTATTTCTTTAATGATAATCGGTATTACGTGCGCATGTTATATGATTTATGTGCCTTTAGTAGATTTAAATACTGATGTAGTTAGGATAGGAAATGCTTGGAGTATGAAGAGGAAAGTAAGTGGCTAATCACAACTGGGCACTGTAATTAGGGACTTACTATACTTGAGAAAAATTGAGCTATTCCCTTGAATGACCGTATTAGTGTTTGAATCTTATAGTGTGTTTAGAGGATGGCCGGTGGTAGATCTTCGAAGGCTTCACGTGGTGGAGGTCGTGGTAGACGTGGTGCTGGACCACGGGCCACGAGAAGAAGGCCTAGAGCTGAAGAGGTGGTTCATGAAGAACCTGAGACCCCTCATCCGAAGGCTGGGGATGAGAGTGCCAACTTGAGAGCCTTAGTGAAGGAGGCTGTTGTGGAAGAGGTGCATCAGGTCATGCAGACGATCTTGCCGTCTGTGGTGACTGATATGATCAAGGCGGTAAGGGACGGAGAAAGGAAGGAAATGAATAGGCCTACGGGTGAAAGGGGACAGCATGAGACTGAGACGGTTGTCTCTACTGATGAAGAAGAAGAGGAAGAGCCTGTGCCTGAGGCAGTACGAGGCTGTAACTACGGAGCATTTCAAAGATGCAAGCCCCCGACCATTGATGGAAATGGCACTGCTGCTGCTGCTCACCGATGGGTGAGAGAGTTGGAGGCTGTTCTGGATATCAGCGAGTGTCGGGAGGATCAGAAGGTGAAGTTTGCCACTCATTCATTTGTGGACTCGGCTCTGTGCTGGTGGGACAATATTGTCCAAGCCGAGGGTAGTCGGGCAATTGGAAGAATGAGGTGGCCGGAGCTGAAAAGTTGGTGATTGAGGAGTTCTATCCTCACCAAGAGATGGACAAGGTGGAAAGGGAGTTCCTGCGGCTGGAGGCGGGAACCATGACACATCAGCAATACACCACCAAGTTCAATGAAATGGCACGGCTGGTGCCGGATCAGGTGACACCCCTGTCACGGAAGATCAAGAGATACATTCAGGGCTTGCCGACGGACATCCGTAGGCACATGATCGCCGCCCGACCAAGCACATTCAGGTCGGCGGTTGACCTGGGTGGGAGACTGTATGATGAGCGGGAGGTGGTGGTGGCTGAGGTGAGCAAGAAAGGTGGTGGTGATCAGGACTGGAACAGGAAGAGGTTTGGGCGTGGCGGGACCGCCCCAAACAACAAAGCTGCGAGGGTGGGTGACCGGCGTGTGGTCACATCTGGTGCAGGATCGAAGAGATGTGGCAAATGCGGGAAGGAGCATTCGGGGGAATGCAAATGGGGATCCAACATTTTGCTTCAAATATGGGATTCCTGGTCATATTGTGGAGTTATAAGGTGTTATAACTGTGGGGAAAATGGCCAATTGAGCAGGGATTGTGTAACACCCGGCCCCTCACACCAACAATATTGTCCGTTTTGCCCACGATTAGCTCACGGATTTGCTTTTGGTTGCTCGGGTGAAAACTTCCCAGGGAGGTCACCCATCCCTGGATTGCTCCCACCTGAGCATGTTTAACTGTGGAGTTCTCCTCTCATCCACAGCCAATACGCCCAAAACGTGTTGTTGATGTTAGAGGCCAGACATTCCTTATGAACCAGGAATCTCTCCTGTCCATGGCCGATGTGGGATATGTGTAGGGTGTCACAAGCACCCCCTGTTTGGACTCATCGTCCTCGATGAGCCCGAGAAGTCACCATCCTCGGTAAGGTGTGTCCCACATCCCGAACGGCACAAGAGTGGCTCTGATACCATTCTGCAACACCCAGCCCCTCACACCAACAATATTGTCCGCTTTGCCCACGAGTAGCTCACGGATTTGCTTTTGGTTGCTCGGGTGAAAACTTCCCAGGGAGGTCACCCATCCTTGGATTGCTCCCACCTGAGCACGCTTAAGTGTGGAGTTCTCCTCTTATCCACAACCAATACGCCCAAAACGTGTTGTTGATGTTAGAGGCCAGACATCCCTTATGAACCAGGAATCTCTCCTGCCCGCGGCCGATGTGGGATATGTGTAGGGTGTCACAAGACGTGACATCCCGTATTTTTAGGTTAACGCCATTTCTTTTACCTAAAATCCGTTTCATCATTTGATACTATTAAATCAAGTTTTAAGGAATGTAACGGTATTTGTTATTATTATTATCATTATTATCATAATTATTACTATGATTAGTTATCTTTTAATCTAGTCTAGAACTATGTAAAACTAACTAAACCTTTAACACACAAACTAAAAATCAAATAAAGTTGAGGGACCTAAATGGCTAGTTCAAAAGTGATAATCCTTTAATATAATCACCCAACCACCCCGGTAATTCCCATCAAAAAGTTCTGAACCCCCTTCCTCAAGTTATACTTTTGTAACTCCTCCCGAAACCGTAATTCGTGGCTGCCATTTGCGCCTGCCCAACGTCAGTTATAATCGACCACCCTATCGTGTGCAAAGCTTCGTTCACTGTTACGTATCTCCGGTGATATTCCTCTCGGCAATCTACACTCTTTCGACATCCGACGTCGCTCCGGAAGACTAACGCATCATCGAAACAATCCTGCACCTTGTCGGGTTAGAACCTTTATTCGTTACTTAATTGTTAGGCCGCATTTTCTTGTTCGGGGTATCGTAATCGGGTTGAATTGGTGTTGTGCGTATAATGTTGGATCGTGATGTGTTTTAGGCTGGCCGAGGGCTGCGGGGGTGGTGTTTTGAGTGTATGTATCCGTTGGGTGGGTGTTGTGTGTGTTCTGCGCGTGTATGCATATAACATACAAACATATATATATATATATATATATATATATATATATATATATATATATATATATATATATATATATATATATATATATATATATATATATATAGTATATATATATATATATATATATATATATATATATATATATATATATATATATATATATATATATATATATATATATATATATATATATATATATATACGGATGTGTACGTGAGTGTTCCTGCATTGGGGTTCTCTTTTTCTGCATAAATATATATATATATATATATATTATATATATATATATATATATATATATATATATATATATATATATATATATATATATATATATATATATACATGTATGGGTGTTCTGCTACATATGTATTCTTTATGTGTGTGGGTTTTGGTGCATGCTCTCAATGACATATATATTATATGTATGGTGCGTTTTACGTAATGTATATATATAGCATGGGTGGATGTGTGGAATACATACATTATATAATTATGCATGGAATGTGTGTGAAACACTATGTGCTATGCATGTGTGATTATATATCATATATATTGTATATGTAGAGTATTTATAGCGTACATATATGTACTGTGAGAGTGTGTTAAAAAGTAAAACTTATCATTTAGTGACTATATTTATGAATATATTACTATAAATGTGCTACGTATGGGTCATTTCAGTATGTATGATTGGGTTGTGTATGCTTGGGTTTGCATGTGAACGTAGGGTTTATATAAAATATAAAAGTCACGACAACTTCATAATAACTAATTAATTATAGTTTGGAACACCTTCACCTGTTTAATGATCCTAACGGGCCAAACCGGTCAATTTTAATTAAAGTGTCAAAACACGAGGGAATGTGATTAGTATTCTTAACACACTAATATTTTAAATTGATCGGGACACAGTCGGGTTCCCATCAATCATTATAATAGACACACTTACAGACTTAAAAATTGTCAGGTATCGGTTAGCGGCAACATCCTTTTAACCCTTTGTTTACGCATTCGAGGTGAGTCTTCACGGCCCCTATTTTACATTACTTTCCTTTTGGGGGAGAAAAGATGCAAACTTTATTTATAAATGGTTTCTAGTATTATTGTTTATCGTCTGTTACGTTAGTACAAACATACTTAAAAGTCCTTACATTCTCGAACCGTTAGTAATGTGTAGCGAGGTAATTCTGAGTAGTACTACTGGGTTTGACAAACCCCGCCCGGGCTAGTCGCGCTAGCTTGATTGGAGGTCAAATGGGTGCGTTATTGACCTAACATTTGTCACTGTCTGGGTTAGACGTGACGGGAAGGCAACAAACATACAAATAGTTAGCTTCGGTTTGAAACGCTAACTAACTTGATTATAGGCTAGCTACCTATCGATATGCTTTAATTACTTAACCATTCGAACAGTCACAAACCTACTTATCTGTTATTAAACCTGTGAACTCACCAACTTTATGTTGACACACTTTAGCATGTTTTCTCAGGTCACAGGAACGCTTAAGCTCATGTTGCACAATTAGAGAACGCACTCAGAACATGCATCATCAAACTCATTTATTTTGCTTTGAACATTTTATTTTGGCATAGTACATTGGGAACTTTTAGTATTGGTTTACATTCGTCTTTACGCTTCCGCACTGATGTTTATTTCGTTTATGACTACTCTGATTTAAAGTTCAAACGTTTATTTAAGTTAATATAGTGTCGTTTGATATGACCGTGTCTGAGATCCTGGTTTGTCACACGTCTCGCGGTAAAACCCCGCACGTGGAATTTGAGAGTGTGACAGATTGGTATCAGAGCCAGGTTATAGAGAATTAGGATTGCATTTGCATCTAGACTATAGCCTTAGACACAACACTAGCATTGCACAGACACACTTACTTGGTTACAAACTTTGTACGAACATTGCATGGTATACCCGCATTACGTTACAGAAAATCCATATCATTATC
The DNA here is from genome assembly GCA_025215565.1 of Flaveria ramosissima. Taxonomy (NCBI): domain Eukaryota; kingdom Viridiplantae; phylum Streptophyta; class Magnoliopsida; order Asterales; family Asteraceae; genus Flaveria; species Flaveria ramosissima. The sequence goes on along the minus strand of CM046035.1, from coordinate 59,859,759 downwards.
ACTTGTACCATCCATGTCACCTGTATCATCCTTGGCTAATAGAGAGGCGAAAGATTCTGCTCGCTTGCCTTCGAACATCTACATCTGTTTCTTAACCCCCAGAGTCGAAGAGACGTCGACTCGAACCTAACGTCGCCACCTCAGGACACAGGGAACTCTCAAATGCGCACGACTCACCTAACAACGACAATTAGGGAGGACAACGTACCCTACCCTCCTACCTCTTTTCATACTTTCTTCTACTTCTATCGTACCCTATCTTCCCTACCCGCCTGAACAATCAGTCATCACCATGTAACTGCGATGAAACGTTGGACACGACATATGCTTGAGACAATCAAAAAGATTCGAAATCTATTAGAGGATCCGACTCAGATATGTGAATACTTAGAGCTTCAAAGGAAAAGCCTTGAATCCACTGACGAGTGCCATAATAGACATCTAAGGGAAATTCTCTACCCAGATGGGTAGGATTGTTTCCATCCAACTAATATATATTGAATTATGATTGTTGATTTGAATACATTGTACTCCTTACAATAGATTTTTATCAAGAATTATTATTTGATTATTGACTGTTGTGGTTTGTGAAACGCATGATTATTTACATTGTACATTATGATGATTATATATTATGTATATTTTCTCATGTTTGTGTATTGTGAACGTGAAGAATCATGTCTGGAAGAAGAGCTGGACGTCCTAGATGAAGAGGTAACATTAACATGACCCAGGCTGAGTTGGACGCTGTTATCAATGAGCGTGTTGCTGACGCGCTTGCGGCATATGAACAGACCCGTAATCAGAACCAGAACAATCAGAACCAAAATCAAGGAGGTAACTTCGAGTTTATCGGACCCATAGGTCCTTATCTATGATAACTTATTATCAAATTCTAAATTCTCAAACATCGTTATGATCTTTTGATTTAGGTCAAGCAGTCTGTACATCAAGATTTTTATGGATTGCAAGCCTCACTCTTTCAGTGGTTCTGAGGGTGCTGTTACACTACTTCGTTGGTTGGAGAAACTTGAGTCGGTTTTCGCCATGTGCAGTTGTCCTGTTGGAAATCGTGTCAAGTATGCCTCTGGCATATTAGAAGGACCATCATTAACTTGGTGGAACTCATAAGTCCAGACATTAGGACTTGAGGCGGCTAATAATCTACCATGGGATGACTTCAAGACTTTAATGAAAGATGAGTACTGCCCCAGAAATGAGGTCCAGAAACTGGAGGGAGAGTTTTGGAATCTTAAGATGGTTGGATCTAATATTGAGGAATATACGAATTGTTCGCACGAGTTGGCTTCTTTATGTCCTCAAATGGTAACCCCAAACTACAAAAGAATAGAGAAGTATATTGATGGTTTAGCTCCTCAGATTCAAGCTAGTGTCATAGCTGCTGATCCTAATACTATTCAGCATGCTATCCGGCTAACTCACAGACTCACTGATCAGGCAGTGGCGCAGGGCACTCTGCCTAAACGTAGCACTACATCTGGTTCATCTGACAATAAAAGAAAATGGGATAATACCACCAGCAAGAACTCAAACTCGAATAACACTCAGCAACAACAAGTCAAAATGTTTTATCCTCGAGAAACTACACAAATAATAATCACAACAACAGCAACAATGGTCAAGGATCGAGTAACTATGAAGGCAAGTACCCAAAGTGCAATAAATGCAATTTTCACCATCATGGCTAGTGTGATCGTTTTCGTTGCCAAAGGTGTGGAAGGATGGGTCATGCTGCAAAAGACTGCAATGGTGAACTGATGACTAAAGAACAATCTCAGCAACAACGACAAGGCGAAACAACCAGGGGTTGTTTCGAATGTGGCAAAGAGGGTCATTACAGGAAGGATTGCCCAAAACTGAAGAATGGAAACAGGGGCAATAATGGAAACAACAACTATGGGAATGGTGCTAAAGGCCGAGCTTTCGTGATTGGGTCAGGTGAGGCAAGGAATGATCAAAACGTGGTTACCGGTACGTTTCCTCTGAATGACTATTTTGCTTCTGTATTATTTGATACTGGCGCTAATAGGAGTTTTATCTCTGCCAAGTTTAGCAAACTTCTAGATGTAACGTTAACCGAAATAGAACCTAGTTACACCGTAGAACTAGCTGATGGTAAAATGATTGAGGCAACACATATTCTCAAAGGATGTAAACTAGAACTATCGGGACACAAGTTAGATATAGACCTCATGCCTGTTACTCTTGGTAGCTTTGACGTGGTCGTCGGCATGGACTGGTTATCTAAGAACCAAGCTGAGATTATCTGTTGTGAAAAGGTCATTCGTGTACCACTTCCTAGTGGTGAAATCTTATATGTTCAGAGTGAGAAAGGTGGTGTAGTCTCTGGCATCATATCGTACATGAAATCCCAGAAATGCTTACGTAAAGGCCATACCGCTATTTTAGCTATGATCACAGAAAAGACTATCGAAGAAAAGAAGATCAAGGATATCCCTATTGTTCGTGACTTTCCTAAGGTTTTCCCTGAAGACTTACCTGGTCTTCCACCACATCGTCAGGTCGAGTTCCAGATTGATTTGACGCCTGGAGCCACACCTATTGCTAGAGCACCGTATAGACTAGCTCCGAAATAACTGCAAGAACTGTTTAGTCAACTACAAGAACTCTTGGATAAAGGGTTTATCAGACCTAGCTCATCACCATGGGAAGCCCCAGTCCTGTTTGTTAAGAAAAAGGATGGGACTTTTCGCATGTGTATCGATTACCGTGAACTGAACAAAGTGACGATTAAGAATCATTATCCTCTTCCCCGTATCGACGATTTGTTTGACCAACTTCAAGGGTCGAGCTTCTATTCCAAGATAGATTTGAGATCAGGATATCATCAACTGAGAGTCCGAGAGGAGGACATATCAAAGACAGCATTCAGAACTCGTTACGGTCACTACGAGTTTTCGGTTATGCCTTTTGGGTTGACCAATGCACCAGCGGTGTTCATGGATCTCATGAACCGCATGTGCAACCCTACCTGGACAAGTTTGTCATTGTTTTTATCGATGATATTTTGATATATTCAAAGAACAAGGAGGAGCATGAGGAACATCTTCGATTGATTTTGGAATTACTTAAACAAAAGAAACTGTATGCCAAGTTTTCGAAGTGTGACTTCTGGATTCGGGAAGTCCAATTCTTGGGCCATGTGGTCAATGAGAAGGGCATACATGTTGACCCGGCAAAAATAGAAGCCATCAGGAACTGGGCTACGCCTAAGACTCCAACTGAGTTACGACAGTTTCTTGGGTTGGCTGGGTACTACCGACGGTTCATTGAAGGATTTTCGAAGGTCGCTCAACCACTTACAGCATTAACTCATAAAGGCACAATGTACGGTTGGGGTGACAAGCAGGAGTCAGCATTTCAATTCCTAAAACAAAAGCTTTGTACGACATCGATACTATCCCTACCTGAGGGAACAGATGATTTTGTGGTATATTGTGATGCATCTATCCAAGGTCTTGGTTGTGTGCTAATGCAACGCGACAAGGTCATCGCATATGCCTCCCGTCAGCTAAAATATCATGAGAAAAACTACACGACACACGACTTAGAGTTCGGAGCCGTTGTGTTCGCACTCAAGATATGGAGACATTACTTGTATGGTACCAAGTGCACCATTTATACCGATCACAAGAGTCTTCAACATATTTTTGAGCTGAAGGAGTTGAATATGAGACAACGTCGCTGGGTCGAGTTGTTGAATGACTATGACTGTGCGATCAAGTATCATCCGGGTAAGGCTAATGTAGTAGCTGACGCCTTAAGCCGAAAGGAAACACCTAAGCCAAAGCGAGTTCGAGCATTACAACTCACCATCCACACCGGACTACCTGATCAGATACGTGATGCTCAACTTGAGGCTTTAAAAGATGGGAACCTGAAAGCAGAGTCCATGCGAGGCATGGAAAATCAGCTAGAGTTCAAATCAGATGGAGTTCGTTATTTCATGGAACGAATATGGGTTCCTTTGTATGGGAATCTTCGAGAACTAGTGATGGACGAAGCCCATAAGTCTCGATATTCTATCCATCCGGGTTCAGATAAGATGTATCATGACTTGAAAGTTCTGTATTGGTGGCCAAACATGAAAGCTGATATCGCCACCTATGTTAGCATATGTTTAACCTGTTCTAAGGTTAAAGTGGAGTATCAAAGGCCATCTGGTCTACTTCAACAGCCGGAAATTCTTGTATGGAAGTGGGAGCAGATCTCAATGGATTTTATCACGAAGCTGCCTCGAACTCCTAGCAGGTGCGATACCATTTGGGTAATAGTAGATCGCTTGACGAAATCTGCACACTTCCTACCAATTAGAGAGACTGATAGAATGGAGAAGTTAACTCGTATCTACCTAAGGGAAATAGTCTCTCGGCATGGTGTGCCAATTTCTATCATCTCCGATCGTGACGCTCGATTTACTTCTCACTTCTGGCAATCTTTGCAACGATTATTGGGAACACGGCTAGATATGAGCACCGCATATCATCCTTAAACTGAGGTCAAAGTCAGCGTACAATACAGACACTGGAAGATATGTTATGTGATTGTGTCATTGACTTTGGCAGCCATTGGGAAACTCATTTACCGTTGGTTGAGTTTTCTTACAATAACAACTATCACACGTCGATCAAAGCTGCACCATTTGAAGCATTATATGGACGTAAGTGCCGATCACCTATTTGTTGGGCAGAAGTTGGAGAAAGCCAACTTACAGGTCCTGAACTTGTACATGAAACGACTGAGAAGATAGTGCAAATTCGTAATCGCATGGCAGCAGCACGTGACCAACAGAAGAGTTACGTAGATAAACGTCGCAAACCGTTGGAATTTCAAATTGGTGACAAGGTACTTTTGAAAGTGTCACCTTGGAACGGTGTAGTTCGTTTTGGGAAACGTGGAAAGTTAAACCCACGTTACGTTGGGCCTTTTGAGATTGTCAAAAAGGTTGGCCCAGTAGCCTACCAGTTGAACCTACCCAAAGAGCTTAACGGAATACACAATGTGTTCCATGTTTCGAACCTGAGGAAATGCCTTACAACGAGACTCTTGTCGTTCCGTTAGATGAGATACATGTGGATGAACAACTACATTTCATTGAGGAACCGGTGGAAGTTATGGACCGAGAGGTCAAAACTCTTAAGCATAGTCGTATTCCTATCGTCAAAGTCCGTTGGAACTCAAAGCGTGGACCAGAGTTTACCTGGGAACGCGAGGATCAAATGAAGAAGAAGTATCCACAACTGTTTAAAGATCAGACATCTACTTCCTAAGGTATCCATTCTTAAGATATCTATTTCCTTTAAATTTCGAGACGAAATTCCCTTCAACAAGGGGATGATGTCACAACTCTCGTGAAACCTTACGTTCTTTATTTTGGGTTTATTTCAGAAATCTCATAAACCCTATCATGAGTGAGCTTGGCGTTCCATTTGAACGCGATGTTCTACTTTTCGAGACGAAAAATCCTTCAACAAGGGGATGATGTGACATCCCGTATTTTCAGGTTAACGCCATTTCTTTACCTAAAATCCGTTTCATCATTTGATACTATTAAATCAAGTTTTCAGGAATGTAACAGTATTTGTTATTATTATTATCATTATTATCATAATTATTACTATGATTAGTTATCTTTTAATCTAGTCTAGAACTATGTAAAACTGACTAAACCTTTAACACACAAACTAAAAATCAAATAGAGGGACCTAAATGGCTAGTGTTAAAAGTGATAATCCTTTAATATAATCACCCAACCACCCCGGTAATTCCCATCACAAAGTGCCGAACTCCCCTTCCTCAAGTTTAACTTTTGTAACTCCTCCCGAAACCCTAATTCGTGGTACCATTTGCGCCTGCACAACGTCAGTTATAATCGACCACCCTATCGTGTGCGAACCTTCAGCAAAGCTTCGTTCACTATTACGTATCTCCGGTGACTTTCCTCTCGGCAATCTACACTCTTTCGACATCCGACGTCGCTCCGAAAGACTAACGCATCATCGAAACAATCCTGCACCTTGTCGGGTTAGAACCTTTATTCGTTACTTAATTGTTAGGCTGCATTTTCTTATTCGGGGTATCGTAATCGGGTTGAATTGGTGTTGTGCGTATAATGTTGGATCGTGATGTGTTTTAGGCTGGCCGAGGGCTGCGGGGGTGGTGTTTTGGGTGTATGTATCCGTTGGGTGGGTGTTGTGTGTGTTCTGCGCCTGTATGCATATAACATACAAACATATATATATATATATATATATATGTATGGGTGTGGTGCTATATATGCATTCTTTATGTGTGTGGGTTTTGATGCATGCTCTCAATGACATATATATTATATGTATGGTGTGTTTTACGTAATGTATATATATTGCATGGGTGGATGTGTGGAATACATACATTATATAATTATGCATGGAATGTGTGTTATACACTATGTGCTATGCATGTGTGATTATGTATCATATATATTGTATATGTAGATTATTTATAGCGTACATATATGTACTGTGAGAGTGTGTTAAAAAGTAAAGCTTATCATTTAGTGACTATATTTATGAATATATTACTATAAATGTGCTACGTGTGGGTCATTTCAGTATGTATGATTGGGTTGTGTATGCTTGAGTTTGCATGTGAACGTAGGGTTTAATATAAAATATAAAAGTCACGACAACTTCATAATAACTAATTAATTATAGTTTGGAACATCTTCACCTGTTTAATGATCCTAACGGGCCAAACCGGTCAATTTTAATTAAAGTGTCAAAACACGAGGGAATGTAACTAGTATTCTTAACACACTAATATTTTAAATTGATCGGGACACAATCGGGTTCGCATCAATCATTATAATACACACACTTACAGACTTAAAAATTGTCAGGTCTCGGTTAGCCGGCAACATCCTTTTACCCTTTGTTTACGCATTCGAGGTGAGTCTTCACGGCCCCTATTTTACACTACTTTCCTTTTGGGGGAGAAAACATGCAAACTTTATTTATAAATGGTTTCTAGTATTATTGTTTATCACCTGTTACGTTAGTGCAAACATACTTAAAAGTCCTTACATTCTCGAACTGTTAGTAATGTGTAGCGAGGTAATTCTGAGTAGTACTACTCGGTTTGACAAACCCCGCCCGGGCTAGTCACGCTAGCTTGATTGGAGGTCAAACGGGTGCGTTATTGACCTAACATTTGTCACTGTCTGGGTTAGACGTGACGGGAAGGCAACAAACATACAAACAGTTAGCTTCAGTTTGAAACGCTAACTAACTTGATTATAGGCTAGCTACCTATCGATATGCTTTATTACTTAACCATTCGAACAGTTACAAACATTCTTATCTGTTATTAAACCTGTGAACTCACCAACTTTATGTTGACACACTTTAGCATGTTTTCTCAGGTCACAGGAACGCTTAAGCTCATGTTGCACAATTAGAGAACGCACTCAGGACATGCATCATCAAACTCATTTATTTTGCTTTGAAGATTTTATTTTGGCATAGTACTTTGGGAACTTTTAGTATTGGTTTACATTCGTCTTTACGCTTCCGCACTGATGTTTATTTCGTTTATGACTACTCTGATTTAAAGTTCAAACGTTTATTTAAGTTCATATAGTGTCGTTTGATATGACCGTGTCTGAGATCCTGGTTTGTCACACGTCTCGCGGTAAAACCCCGCACGTGGAATTTGAGGGTGTGACAGATTGCAAGAAGCCGAGGGCTGAAGGTTCCGGTGCAGGGAAGAAGGCGGCCGGGACTGAAGGGCAGAGGGCGAGCGCCAGAGCGTTCACGATGACGCAGGAGGAGGCTAGGATGGACCCCGATGTTGTGTCAGGTACGTTTCTAGTAAACCAAACTCTTGCTTCTGTGTTAATTGATTCAGGTGCTAGTAAAAGTTTTATTTCTACTGCTTTCTGTGCTAAATTGCCTGTTAGTAGTAGGACTATAGATAAGCCCTTCGATATAGAAACTGCCATTGGTAAGTCTACCTGGATTTCTGAGATGATAGAAGGTTGCGACGTGGAACTAGAAGGTCATAAGTTTCCTGTTAGGCCATTCGTGATGACCTCAGGCGGCTTCGATGTAGTCCTAGGAATAGATTGGTTGGCGGACTACGAGGCGAACATTGTGTGTCGCAAGAAGATGATTCGATTGACAGCGCCTGACGGGAGTTCGGTGACGTTTACAGTGATCGGGTCACGATGATCCCGAAAGTGATTTCGATGCCGGTCGCGCGAAAGTGCATGAGGCATGGATGTAGTGCCTACATGGCCTACGTGAAGGATGTGGATACACTAACACCACAACTGTCCGATGTACCAGTTGTGTGTGACTTTCCGGACGTGTTTCCAGAGGACCTACTAGGAGTGCCACCAGACCGCAAGATTGAGTTTCAGATTGACTTGATACCGGGTGCCCAACCTGTTGCTAAGGCACCATATCGGTTGGCTTCGACCGAGATGAAGGAATTGATGGATCAGCTGCAGGAGTTGCTTGATAAGGGGTTCATTAGACCGAGTATCTCTCCATGGGGTGCTCCGGTCCTATTTGTGAAGAAGAAAGATGGTAGCATGAGGATGTGTATAGACTACCATGAGCTAAATAAGTTGACTGTAAAGAATCGGTACCCCTTACAGAGAATTGACGATCTGTTTGATTAGCTCCAGGGTGCTAGTTGGTTCTCGAGGATAGACCTTTGATCTGGTTATCATCAGTTGAAGGTGAAGGAGCAGGATATTCCTAAAACAGCTTTTCGCACGCGTTATGGACACTACGAGTTCCTCGTTATGTCTTTTGGATTGACCAACGCGCCAGCTGCTTTTATGGACTTAATGAATCGAGTGTGTCGGCCGATGTTGGATAAATCAGTGATTGTGTTTATCGATGATATTCTGATTTATTCGAAGAGCAAGGAGGAGCATGCCGGTCACATTCGATAGGTGTTATCGACGTTGAGAAAGGAGAAGTTGTATGTTAAATTCTCCAAGTGCGCATTCTGGTTCCGCAAAGTTCAGTTCTTGGGTCATGTAGTGAATCCCGAGGGGATTATGATAGTCCCGGCAAAGGTGGAAGCGATGATGCAATGGAAGTCTCCAAAGACGCCATCCGAGATTCGTAGTTTCTTGGGTTGGGTGGGATATTACAGAAGATTCATCCAAGACTTCTCCAAGACAGCTTCTCCGTTGACTAAGTTGACCCGTAAGGATGTAAAGTTTGTATGGGGTCAAGCTCAAGAGAAGGCGTTTGAGGAGTTAAGGCGAGGTTGACGCAAGCTCTTGTTTTGTCGTTACGCGATAGAAGTGAAGATTTGGTGGTTTATTCAGATGCTTCATACTCGGGGTTGGGATGTGTGTTGATGCAGAGAGGAAAGGTTATAGCCTACGCATCCCGATAGTTAAAAGTTCATGAGGTTAATTATCCTACTCATGACTTGGAGCTAGCAGCTGTGGTCTTTGCGTTAAAGATTTGGAGGCACTACCTATACGGGACGAAGTGCACAATCTTCACGGACCACAAGAGCTTGAAGTACTTGTTCGAGCAAAAGGATCTAAACATGAGGCAAAGGAGATGGTTAGAGCTTATAAAGGACTATGATTGCGAGATCCATTACCATCCGGGCAAAGCCAACGTGGTGGCAGACGCCCTTAGTCGAAAGGAAAGACCCGAGCCGATTCGGGTGAAAGCGTATAAGTTGATTATGACCTCTGATGTGATGATGCAGGTAAAGGAGTTTCAAGATGAGGCATTGAAAGATGATCATCTTAATTCTGAAAGAATGAGAGGTCTGGTCGCGGAGTTGGGTGAAAACACACTCGGTGTCAGAACCCGATTCGGACGGATGTGGATTCCTCGTTTTGGGGATCTACGTGGGAAGATTATGGATTAAGCTCATAAGACTCGATAGTCCATTCATCCCGGTGCTACGAATATGTATCAAATTATTGGTGGCCGGGTATGAAGCGTGACGTAGTGGAGTATGTGAGTAAGTGCCTTACTTGCTTGCAAGTGAAGGCGGAGCATCAAAAGCCATATGGAAAGATCCAACCTTTTGATATACCCGAGTGGAAGTGGGAGCATATCACCATGGATTTTATCACGAAGTTACCGCGTACCGTGAAAGGGTATGATGCCATATGGGTGATAGTCGATCGTTTGACGAAGAGTGCTCACTTGCTACCGATTCGCGAGACGCATTCCTCAAAAAGATTAGGGGATATGTTCATCAAGGAGATTGTAACTCGTCATGGTGTGCCGGTGTCTATTGTGTCTGACCGTGACACCCGATTTACATCTACGTTTTGGAAGAAGTTCCATGATGCTATGGGGACGAGGTTACATATTAGCATGGCTTATCATTCCAGAAGGATGGTCAGTCGGAGAGGACCATTCAAACGCTTGAAGATAAGCTTCGGAAATGCGTCATCGACTTTGGAGGAAGTTGGGATGACCACTTACCGTTAGCTGAATTCTTATACAATAACAGTTACCATGCCAGCATTGGTATGCCCCCTTATGAGATGCTATACCGTAGAAAGTGTAGAACACCCGTGTGTTGGGGTGATATTGGTCAGAAGGAGTTGGGGAGTATTGAGGTGATCGAGGCTACGACTGAGAAACTTGAAAAGATCAAAGCCTTTATGAAGGCAGCCAAAGATAGGCAGAAGTCGTATGCCGATAAGAGACGTCGATCGATTGAGTTCCAGGTGGGTGACAGAGTTATGTTGAAAGTCTCACCTTGGAAGGGAATCATTCGGTTTAGAAAGCGGGGCAAGTTGAGCCCGAGATACATAGGGCCTTTCCGAATCATTACTCATGTAGGAGAGGTGGCCTATAGGTTAGAGTTGCCCAGTGAGTTAAGTGGGACTCATCCGACATTCCATGTATCTCACTTGAGAAAGTGTTTGGCAGACGAGGATATGGTTGTACCATTGGAAGATATCGAGGTAGATGAGCGGCTCAATTATGTGGAGCAACCAGTGGCGATCATCGACCGTAAGAAGAAACGGTTAAGGAATAAAGTGGTTCCTCTTGTGCGTGTACAGTGGAAGCACAGGAAGGGATTCGAGTCTACATGGGAGACTGAGGAAGAGATGAGACAACATTACCCTCATCTGTTTGAGGAATAACAGGTTTCGGGGACGAAACCTATATAAGGGGGTGGACTTGTAACACCCGGTTATTTTCTTCATGACAAGAAAGAATGAATTAAAGTGAAGGAAAAGAAAGAAACACAATTTAACCCAAGTTAAGGGGCTAAATACGTCAAAAGGACAAAAAGTTTCAAAAGTTGGTGTAAAAGTGGGCATGGCCGCCCATGTTGTCTACACATCAACTCACATTCGGATTTTTAGAGAGAGAAAGCAGAAGTTCGGGTTTGAGGAGAAGAACAAGAAGAATTTGGATTCAAGGTAAGAATTCATCATTTTGAGTTGTTCATGGCCGGCCTATGCCTCGGTTGTATGCTTATGTGTTTGTGTGTGTTCGGGTGTGTGTGTTTGGTAGGTTTCTAGGTGTTTGAACTCAATTGCAAACGGGTTTGAAGAAGTCATACCCAAAGGCTGCTAAGGTGAGTTCTAGAATCCCTTTTTTTACATGTTTTAACTGTTTTGGGGCTGGAAATGCATGTGTGAATGTTTTTGTGTAAATGGGTATTATACCCAATGTTTATGTGTGTATGAATGCGGGTGGATTATGATTTTGGGTGTTCTTGATGTTATGATGATGCAATGTTCATGATTTGATGCTTAGAATATAAGAGATAAGCTTAGAACAAGTTAGATTGATGATTGTGACTGATTATGATGTTATTAGTTTGAGTTGGCTGCCCATGCACCTGAAATAGTCCTATGCGCCCAACAGTCAAGATTACCTAAGTGTCCCCCATGCGCCCAAATCCCATGCGCCTGAATAGTATTCATGCGCCTAGGATAGACTGAAATTTGGCTAAGTGTCCATACGTCTAGATTGCCCATGCGCCTAGGCACTCATGCGCCTGCATAGTGCCCATGCGCCTAGAGTTTGCCAGAATGACTAAGTGCTGGGCCATGCGCCCCAATAGCGCCCATGCGCCTAAGACTTAGAACAATTTTCTGAATTTTGGGAAAAAAATGTAAAATGTAGGCTTTGACTTGGGAGGTTCCCGGGGGTAACGTAAGTTGACTTTTGAGGTCATAGATGATGTGATGGGTGATGTATGATGGGCATGGATGATGATGTGTGATTGATGCTATGCTTATGCATGATGATGGTGTATGATGATTATGTATGTTATGTATGATGTGTTTCCTTATGTTCCTTATTACGTATGATGACGTGACTTTACGTGGTATGTTTATGATAATGAACATAAAGTATTATCTTAACAAAGCGAAAGAATTAATATAATGAATGTGGAACATAAAGAATGAACGAATGAAAGTCTTGCAAGCAAATGAAAAGAGGTTCACAACTCATTAAAAGTTGTCAGCTCAACTGTGTGTTACAGCGTGCGATCTTGGCTAACCCTTAAGGGTTCACACACAGGGGGAATTAGTCTATGTGACTACTCCATACGTGCGAAATGTGCGATATGTGCGAAACGATGTCCTTGTCGCTTAACCCTAGATGATATAGCTTTGTGCTCAAGAGGGGGGTTAAGTATATGACATGACCTAGATAGACGTGAAAGATAATGAAAGTACGAAAAGTGCGATAAGTACGAAATGTGCGAAACGTGCGATATGTACGAAACGAACGATGATGAAGATAATAATTATTACCTTGATGTACGTATGATGTGTGATCACGTGCGATAGTAAAGAACATGTTTTTAACGAATGAAAGGTAATATAATATGCTTTTATAAAACTAGAACTCACTCAGCAACGTTGACTTTTATGTGTTTCCAGTTGGCAGATAGGTGTTGTTGAGGATGGCACGGGGTGGCTACTTGGCTTGTTATAGATGGCATCCATTTTAGGTTACGATAACGTTTTTGCATTGTAATGCGAACGAACGATATTTTGTAATGAACGTTGTATTATTTTGCAAAAGTGTTATTTAAATGAAATGGTTGTTAAAAATGTTTCCGCTGTAATATTTTTATGAGGTTAATGTAAATTATATGTTTTATGTGCGATGATAGACCAGCTCTGAGCGTCCCGGGAACGGGGCCTTACAATATATATATATATATATATATATATATATATATATAATATAGATATATAGTATATATATATATATATATATCTATAGTAGATATATATATCTATCTATATCTCTATATCTATATATATATATATATATCTATCTATCTATCTCTATATCTCTGTATCTCTCTCTCTCTCTCTCTCTCTCTCTCTCTCTCTCTCTCTCTCCTCTCTCTATCTCTCTCTCTCTGTCTCTCTCTCTCTCTCTCTGTCTCTCTGTCTCTGTATCTTCTCTCTCCTCTGTCTCTGTCTCTCTGTCTCTCTCTCTCTCTCTCTGTCTCTCTCTCTATCTGTCTCTCTGTCTCTCTCTGTCTCTCTCTCTCTCTGTCTCTCTGTGTCTCTCTCTCTCTGTCTCTCTCTGTGTCTCTCTCTCTGATCTCTCTCTGTCTCTCTCCTCTCTCCCTCTCTGTCTCTCTCTCTCTCTATGTCTCTCTCTCTCCCTCTCTGTGTCTATCTCTCTCTCTCTGTGTCTCTCTCTCTCTATCTCTCTCTCTCTCTCTCTCCTATCCTCTCTCTCTCTCTCCCCGCGTTTTTCTCTTTCTTTTTTCCCCTTTTTCCCCCCCCTTTTTTCCCCCGTTTGAATGTTCCCTGCTCCTGTAATGTACTAAAAATGTTTTTTCAGTGTTTTTACACTATTTGGTTTTCTAAACATTTTTTTTAAATAATTGGTTTTTAAACGTGTTTTTTAAAATTGGGTTTTAAATAATTTGTATAATCATTCATCTTCAAATCGTTCGGCTTTTTAAACTTATTTTTTAATCGTTCTTCTTACCTAAATGTTTTTAAAATCTTTACGTCTTTCAAATGTTTTATTTAAATGGCTTTTTAAAAATTCTACTAATTAAACTTTTTTTCTAAATTGTTTGCCTTATTTAGACGTCTTTTTCAAATCGATTGGTCATCCAAATGCAAGGAACGACTTAAAAAGTTTAATACTAATTATTATAATCAAAACCCAAGTAAATCCTAAAAAAATACAAATGACGTAAAAATAGAACTCACTTTCAAGTCAACTTGAATAGAAAACGATAAAAAAGTCAAAAGAGAAAAAAAGATGTTTTAATAAAATGTGTGGTTTAAAAAGAAAGCTTTATAATAAACGAATGATAAAAAACATTCAAGTAAAAGAACGGCACAAAATTACGTTTAAACGAGCAAAATGCTTAAAAACATGTATATATAAAACAAAAAATTAAACAAAAGACGCTTAATAGAATTGAACGATTAAAAAAACTTTAAATAAATTTAACAATTTAAAGGAGTTTTACGGTTTAAATAAAACAAATAGATTAAAAGAATGTTTAAGTAAGCCTAACAATTTAAATAAGAAGTTTAATAAGTCAAACGGTTTTAAATTTCTGTTAGATAAGATGAATGATTTAAATACGATGTTTAAAAACTAAGCGGTTTAACAAAGCTTTGAACAATAAAAATAAACATTTTAGTCCCTAAGGTTAATAAATATAACCATTTCAGTCAAAGGACATTTTGATTATTTTATTAGAAATTAACTGAAAAATCTAACTCTTTAGTGTTTGAACTGAAAAGGTTATAGAATACAAACCATGAGCCTTGATTTGTTAAAAAATTATAATTGTAATTTACTTAAAGTTAAATGATCGTATAGTTTTCTCAAATATCTATTTTGGTATGTAGGTTTAGAAAATTAAGGTAATGGTCAATTAATAAATTATAATAATAATCTAAGTAGCCCCAACATTATCATTATCCCCACCCTAACAAAATCGAGATGAACCTCTATTAACTTTAGTGGATCTCTTGCATTGGTCCTTACCCCCAAAACGATTGCACTAGTTCGTTCTCTACCATTCCATTCTAAAAATAACTAAATCATCAGACAACGTTTCAATACTTTAAATCATTAAAGATTTGGAACTTCCTAACTCAACATTTTCCTAATTTGAATCTTACAATAGATGTGAAGCTTAGTTCCCTTTGAAAAGGTGTATTTCTCCACTAGTCAAGCCCATTTTTTCACCGAAACCATGGGTCTTAACAAAGAGGTTGTAGGTATAACGTTTGTCCAATCTGACCAGAGAAACTATAAGATGTCTCAATTTCTGTCTTGTAATTACATAAATGTTTGGATGCATATAACACTAGCTATCCACCGTTTGACAGCAAAGACATGGATCGGTGAGAAGAGTCAAGTGGGTAAAATGTAACACCGAAAACACTAGATAAAGATGAAAATTAAGGACGGTAGATTTTGTGTCGTGTATATAATGAAAATGATTGCTAGAAAAGAAGAAGCAAGTAGGGGTGGGGATTGGGTGGTCTTTTTATTATTATTTTGTTTTCTTTCTACTTTTTTATTTACATTTAAATTTTCATTTCCTTTCATTCTTATTTGTAATTGGTTTTTAAGTAAATGATGTAATTGTTATTTTTAATAATTAATATAATATACTTAACTGATATTCACCGTTGGGGATATTTCTTGAGTTTTTTAAATGTAAAATGAAATCTGAAAAATGAGTAAATCAATAATGTTCAAGATATTTACTTATTTTCTATTAAAAAGATTCAAATACACGCTAAAGTGATGTATTAAGAAGATATACTTACACAATAAGCCACTGCAAGGAGTCTGATATTCCAACCAAGCTTCCATTGAGAACCTTCTCTCTCCAGAATAATGGCGACCACGAACGACTGTATGGAACTTAAAAGGCATTGAAGAGCTATGAAGCTCAACTTTGAAGGAAAACTTTTTAATACACTTGCCTGTAATTTTATCATGAATAATGAGTTAAGAAACATAAATATATTCAATCACCTACCAATGTAGGACCTAAACAATTTTACTTTCACACCTAATACAAAGGTGTATATATATATATATATGTAGGTCTATGTATATTATAAGCTCAACTTTGTAGGAAACTTTATAATACACTTACTTGTTTTTCAATCATGGATAATGAGTTAGGATATAAGTATATTTAATCACCTACGAATATAAAACATAAAACAATTTTACTTTCACACCCTGATACCACATGTGTGTGTATGTTTGTGTGTTAGGAAATCATGAATCTTGCAAGGAATTTGATTTGGTGTTGATGTTCATAACTTACTAATAATAGTAACTTTATTTTGCATGTAATGATGATCTAGTGATGGATTGATGTTATGGATGTGTTCATGATGATGATTAGATACTAGATTGTTGTTATGAATGCTAGAAATCTTTGAATGCATGTTGTTGGTTCATAGCTTGCCAAAAGTAGAAACTTTTTGTTATGAAGATGGTTAGATTATGGTGTTTAGGTGATGTTAATCATGTCTAAGATATTGTATGGAGCTGAGATGGTATATTTATGTTGAATTCATGCATGCTTTGGATGTTTGATAGATTTTGGGGGATTTCTTTCCCAAAAGGGACTTTTATTTGTGTAAAGTTTGATGTATGATGATATGACCTGTTTGGGATATTAGGAGCATGTTAGTATGATCATGGATGAATTCTAGGGTGATGAACATGTTGATTATTTGTATGGGATGTTTTGGATAATCATGGATGATATTTGGATTTTGGTGATCATGTATGAAGTGGGTGTTGATTAGTTGCTAGGATATCATGTTTTGGGTTTGGTGAGTAATGATTATGGTGTATGTTGAATGCTATGGCATGGCTATGTTTAAGTGTTATGTAGGATAATGTAGCATGTGTATGATACTATTTGAATGTTAATCATGTATGTTATATGTTCTCATTGGCTTTATTTTAATTATAACTCATAATGTCACCAACGGGTCAAACGGGTCACTAGGTCAAACGTGTCTATTTTTCTGAAAGCTTGAGTCTTAATTTCTAATTGAACATTTGTTTCTTGAATCTAATCAATGGGTGTCTTGGTGAATTTTGTTCGGGATTGTAAGGGGAAAAGTTGTATTCTATGCGAATATTTATTTTTTGGGTGTTGTTTCGCCCAGTCTTATTTTTTGTTTTTAGAAGATTCCTTTTGCGCGACAGCTTAAGCCTTTCGCAAGATTCAGTTACAAAACTTACCGCGCGAAAATTTGTGTATTCACGCGAGAACTTTGAAGTTTTGAAGAAATTTTTCTGATTTCAAGAACAATGGCAAATCTAAAGCACATCACTGCTACCTTGAATCTCGATAATGAGATTGGCATAAGCACCAAGCCACCCCATCTACTGAATGAAGAAGATTATCCAGACTGGGCTTATCGTTTTCAGAACCATGTCATTTATACTGAACCCAGGATGATGATGTCAATCAAACAAGGCCCATATGTCCCGGTGTACAATAATGAAAAAGATGAACTGGTTCCCAAGCCGAGCATTTATGGGATGAAGATGATCTAAAAAAATGGAGCTTGATGATAAAGCTTATGATGCTATCACAGTGGCACTCACCACTGAGATTGCATAAAAGTTTAAAGATTACACAAAGGCTAAAGATTTGTGGGATGCAATGGAAGAGCAATGGGGAACAAAGACATGAGAGAGAGCTGAAAAGATATGATGAATCAGGAGTTCTACTCATTTTAGCAAAGTATATTGGAGGAAGAAGAGAATGATGATTGAGGATCGTTTGATGATTTGGATGAAGCTGTGGATTACACTAATATATTCGGGAATAGTCTAGAAGACTAATTTTCTTATAGTTTGATTGAAGAGGGAGAAATTGTTGGAGAATTGAGCACAACAGAGGCCACTGACAAGGCATTAGATCTAACTGGTCAAATGGTTGTTCGTCAGAATGTTACAGTTGATGCACCTCCACCGCCAGCTTACATTCATACACTTAGGCATTCCAAACATTTCACAAGGTACGGAAATTCAAAGCCTATTATCAGCTGGGCGTACGATGAAGAAAAGAAGTTGTATGTGATAAAGAGAAAAGCAAGAACCATAGAGTACTTTCAGGATGAACACGAATTCCATACACTTACAGCATCTGATTTATATGCCATGGGTCGTGTTCCATTCGAAAATCCGAGTACCTATGGGAAAGGAAATTGGATAAGGAACATGATTTGGAGACAGAGTAAATCCAATTTTGAAGACTTTAAGACAGCCAAATTTAAAGTCATTGAAGATGAGAACCGAATTGATCCTAACACGCTGAAACCAATGAAGATAAGGGTTTTTAGACATCCAAGATATGTGAGAAAGATCCCTATACACGCTCTGATGCAAGTTAACAGCTTGTACAAGCTAATGTGGTGGAGTTATAAAAAGGAGAGGGGTCACGCGTTGATTCACTATATAGATAAGGATTATCGTATCATCGACCCTGTGGCTTTGCTCATATTTGGAAAATAAGATTTGATGAGGCTGCAGACATGTTCAATTACAGCTGATGAATCTGTTCATTTACTAGCAGCATAGTTTGGTTGGTTGATCACGAAGGCCCTGGACAAAAAGATGTTTGCTTAAGCAGCTACAAAGTTAAGGATGTGGACTTCTAGAGAGTATTGATTTACCGAGCCTAGGGAGATATTGTAAGGGTTGAACCTGGAGGCTCGGGGATCAATACGGAGATCAAGATAAAGACAAGCGAGAAGTTAAGACTTACCGAGCGAGAAGTACACTTATCGCTTGACTTGTACTTGTCGCGTGAGAAGTTGATCTCGTGTGAGAACTCTCTAATTAGTATAAATAGTTAGTTTGTTTTGTAATTGTTAAGCTTTTAAACACATTTCTAAATTTGTACTCACTTGTAAACACTTGAATTCAGAGAGCAATAAAAGAAGTTTATTTACATTGTGTTTGTTCATTTGATTCTTCTACTTCTAATCCGTAATTGTTTACATTCCGCATTCACTATTACGAGATCGGTCTTAACATTGTAACGATCCATACATAACTTTATTGTAAACAAGTGACACGTGACAAAACGAATCAACGTGAAACTAAAACTATTCACCCAAAATTGAAACCTATAACAGAATAAGTATTATACTTCTACCCTTGTAATAAAAAAATTTCATGCTTATCTTCTTAATAAAGTAGAATTTTAATTAAATATTGAAAAGGTAAACTTTATTATTCTCTATCTACTTTACCTAGTGATAGAGATGGTGGACAATTGACAAATGGTAGAATCGTGCAACAGAACGTTGAACATTATAGCATTAGAAGGTTATTCATTCACATTCTTATAATTAAATTAAAAAATTATTATTTTATTTTTTTCCAATTAAATAAGATATTTACACTTAAATCATTATATTTTTTCTTTCCTATACTTACATCTATTTTTTAAAAATTTTAAAAGAAAATTATAAGAGTAAACAATGTTTTCCCCAAGTACATAAATAAAAAAAATATTTTTTCTTTTCATTACTTACAACAAGTTTCAATCATTACATATATAAAAAAATATACTGATAATACAATAAAAAACTACTATGAATATTCTTATATAAGTAACTTTATATCTTGTACCATGTACTTTATGGATTAAAAGTAGTAAACTTTAATTTTAATGCAAGTTCTAAAATTATATATTGTATAATTATTTAGAGTGCGAAACGAATGTTAACTCTCTTTTATTACGATAACTACGTTAATTCATCAAGATTAATTAAAATATGTTTTTTTGTTGTAATAATATTATTACATATATACAATATTATGACACTTATACTTGTTAATATTTAGATGTGTAAGTGCTTACACATATCATAATTTTTTTACACTTGTGATTTTACACACATATATAAAATAACATAACATTGTATATGCGTAATGATTTTATTGCAACAAAAAAAATAGTTTTCTTGATGTGTTGAAGTTAACACAATTATCGTAACAAATTAGTGTAACATTCATTCACTTCGCTACCTATTTATACTCTTTAACAAATTTATAGTACCTGTAACCTTTAAAAGTAAAAATTACAGTTTTTTGTAAAGGATTAAATAATATTATCAAGAAGAATCTCAACCCTCCAAAAACAAAGTTCTACTTTTCTTTATTTTTAATATTTTCTAAATTTGAATTGATTATCTAACTTTTAATGTTCTCATAAGTGCAGCCACAACTTTAAACAGCAAATATATGTTCGTTGTTTTCTTTTTATTATTATAATATTAATCCATTTTTATGGATCTAGCACCGGTAGAGGGTCGAAGCATTTTATATATAAGCCACTAAAGTTATAAGATATTATATTAGTAAAGAAACACTTGTATTATATTAAATTAATAGTTATTTATTAATATTTATAAATTAAAAATAATTTTTAAGATACAATATGATTAAAATTATGTATAGTTAACTACTTTTAGGTAATAAAACTATAACAATAATTTTCCAGAGTTTCATCTTTAAAAACTTTTGCTTTAAAAATTATTTTCTAAACATTCTACATTAAAAAAATATTCTTTTTTAAACAATGACATTTTTTAAAAGATATTTGTATAAAAACTTCATATTTCATAAACTTTTGTTCTTAAAAAATTTACATTTTTTAATAAGAAGCAATAGCAGCTAACCTTTTGCGGCGGCATACTAGAGGCGACATGTCGCCACTATTACTTTTAGCAGCAATATAAGCGATTTTTTGCGATGACAAATGTCGCCGCTAATAGTTGAATTCTTTGTCATGTATGTTTTATAATTTGAAAAGTATATAAATACAATCATTAGTATTTAATTATTAATAAATGGTTAAATTTCTTTCTAGTAATAAAACATGTTCAAATCCCAGATGTAGTATAGGTGGAAAGTGTAGAAAAATATCATGTGACTTATAAACATTTTTACTTATTTGTATAAATTGAAATTAAATTCGATTATTTATTTGTATATATCGTAATAAGAGGATTGCTACTATCACTTACGCCATTACTTTACATGCAGATTCGCTATTAACAATTTTTATTTTGTGTAGACCATAAGGTATTAATATAACTTAAAAAAAAAAAAGCATGCCGGTGAGCAAGAAAGCATGGTGTACAAGTATGCACTCTATAGAAATCTGTTCTTTATTTTTTTAATTTAAAGTTTCAATTTAAGCCCCTAAGGCATAGTGGTGAGTAAGAATGCATGGTGTACAATAATGCACGCCATAGAAATCTTAATTATTTTTATTAATTTAAAGTTAAAGTTGAAACCCTTACAATTTATACTTTTACGTACTTCCTCAAGTTTAATTATACTTATATTTTAAATCCTACAGTCATCTAATTAGTCTTATTAATCCATTCACATTTTCCTATTGTTTTTCGCATTTGAAAATTTTTATAACGTATAAAATTTAAATATAACATAGTGATATTCTTATTTTTATATACGCTTCGGTATAAAGTTTTAGATATTGTCAATGCATCCATCGTGATGCATGGGTCTATGAACCTTTTTTTTGGTTTTTGTACGCAGTTAAAATGTTATCAATAATCCGATAGTTTTGTTTTTTTTATATAAGATTACGTATACTATCAGCGCCCTTTAACTCCTAGGTTCGCGAAACATTAGTTTTTCATGATTTTAAGCCCCCACCCCTTTCAACGCATGGGTTCGCAATAACGTTTCGTCATTATTTTTTGTGGGTTTTATGCCCTGACGTGAAGCGAGTTTTTAATACTAGTTAGTTAACTATCTATTAAAATTAAAATATTATTTATAGAAACATGGTGAAAATTGTTTGGTGAAAATTATATGAGGTATTTAATTTTCTAATTAAAATATTAATAATAGTTGATAAAGACTTTGATTTCCACTTTATAGTTAGAATGCCACTATGTGTCTGGTATTTCTAAATATAGTAGTTTTGTTTAAAAGTAACATTACTAAGCTAGGAAATGAAATAATACCTGTAGAACAATCCAAACACCCCAAAAAGTTATGCCAAGAAGCATGAGTAACACACCCTTGATCCAAGTGCTACTAGCACTTGAACCTTGAGCCTCACTATGTTGAGCATGGGTTGATAAAAGATGATGGTGCACCAATAGTCGCAACTCTGGTCCTTTGAAGAAAGCCATTGTGGCTGCACCCCCCATGCATACGACTATGCCAGTAATCTTTGCAATACCGGAGCTTGTGTGCAGTTTTACACTTTCAAACCTACAAAAGTTTAGTCTTAGAATAAACCAAAAGAATCCCATTTCAACAATTGATGGAGGTTTCTTTATGAAAAGATACAACCTATAAAGTTAATTACCATTTACCTCAATAGAAAAGCCATGAAGAATGTAATTACAGGAAGGCAATTTGAAACTGCTGCAGCTAAACTTGCTGATGTATATTTAAGGGCAATCCCATGGAGATTTAAACTAGCTGTAATCCTTAAGTTTTCAACAACAAACATTCGTTGCGATTAAATGTAGAATGATGGTATTTGAATTTTCATTCAAATATTCTTAAATAAGATTTAATATTAATAAAGATTTGACATAATTATTCAACTAGATTTCCCATGATGTTCTAACTATACATATCAATCAACACCATACCCTAATAGAGAGAGACCAAAAATCTTGCAGAATGTGACAAAGGAGAGACGAGGCGAATCTTTTCTGAAACAGATGATCACAAAAACAAAAGTGAGCGATTCAAGAAATTAAACAACAATACACACACATATTCATCTAAATCCACAAACTACCCGTCAATAATCAACGTGAGCGGTACTAAGACCAGAGTTCCGGCTGCCTGTCTATAAAAAACAAAGATGCATGTATTCATACCACCATCAAATGCAGCCTTGGATAGTAGAAACATGCCTGTATATATTAACTGTATAAGAATAATAGTCAAGTAAGGCTTCTGTTTCTCCATTTCTCCTTGGCCTCGTAGACAATTGGTTCACATTAGTATACATTCTCTACTTATATACAAGAAGCTGATGCCAAGTTGGTGACAAATGGGAGCTCACACTAGAGTAATTAATTAATAAATTAAAGTGACAATTGGTCCTCATTTATATGGAGTATTGTTTGGAAATATCACTTTAACACCCGAATTTTTTAAATATAATACTTGGTAATACTTTTTGAAAATAGAGAAAAGAGAGATATCAATTTAAATTATATTCAGGTGAGTTCATTCAAATTATTGCAAACAGATTGACTAAAAAGTCAATTAAATTCCGCTTTAGTTATTACTACTGAAATTCTTCAACCTTATGTCTACTGCTGAAACAAATGAAATTGACTTGATAATCTTGTTATTTGGACAAAGCTAATCTTTGGGTATACTTGGTCATGAAAATGCATGTTTTGGCTTGAAAAGAAGAAAATTAGAAAAAGAATCAAGAAATTTAATGTGGAAACTGTGGTAAGAAGCTTGATCCGAACAAGATTAAGAGATTAGGATGGTAAATCCCTTGTTTGGGTGAGTGATTATCCATCCTGCTCTTTCCCCTCTTAGAAACTCTTAAGTTGGTTTTGCATCTAGATATGAAGTTCTTATAATTCAGCTTGTAGTTTGTTAGCATCTATCATGTGGATATTCTCACAAATGCAAAGTTAGCTCATATTGTTAGGACATGAAGTTGTTAATCGATCAACTTATTATTTATAAGGCCTCATCCTGGGAATCCTTACATTTAGTCAATCATCATAACATATATTCACATTGTGTAAAATTAATTAAATCATTTCAACAGAAAACTTAAATTATTATCAACAATCACAAACATGCTCGGAATTAGAAATTGTGTCACATCCCGGCGGAAGCGTGAAATTCTTAGGGTGTGACTTGTTTGCTCAGAACTCATTGATATACAATCGTTACCAAGTATCACATAAACATATACTTTATGATAAGGCATGTTAAATAAATATAATAACACATAACATAACAAGATTAATAATATAGGAGTTAGGATTACATCAATTCATCATAGTCAAAATTTGAACTAACATAACCCTATTACATTAAAAGCCTAACAGCAACATCTTCAGAGACGATGGAAGTGAGCATCCACCGAGACACTGAGATCATACAAGTTTACTGTCAGGTTTACACAAACTTTCCCCACAACCTCTCCCCAGCCATTATAAACATCAAAGGAGAACATTAAGCTGTTAGTCATGGTGAATTCCTGAAAAAGCATACCCAAAACAGTCAACATAAAGTTGGTGAGCTTCACAGGTTTATCAAACAATGTTATTGATGCATTATATACAACCAAACCTTACATAGCAATCAGATCATTCTTATCTGTCATAACTTATTTCATAAATCAGATAATATAGCATCACAATACTCATTCCATTGGTGCAGGAAATATTTTCCTAAGTAGCGCTACCAATATTATCTAACGGTTCCACATCCGAATTAATGGTTGCAACATAAATCTCAGAAAATAATGCATCAAATAGTATGCTTTTTCCCCAAAACTTTTACAAAACAAAATGGGCCATGAAACTCACCTTTACTCCAAATGGTAACCTATAACAAGAAAAATATTTATAGTTTAGAAAATGTATATTTCTTTAACATTTTTAGTACCTCAGATTGAAGAATTTATTTCATAAGTTAGGTCTTAGTATAAATTCCGAAATTTTTACAGTAGATGTATCTTAGTGTTAGGTAAAATATACTAAAATTTCATATTCAAATTATTTTCAGGCTAATTTTTATTATTTTTACATTATTCACATAAATTTTTAGAAATACCTTCGGGCCTCTAAAATTAGTCAAATTTTGTCAGATTAATAATTATAATTCGTGTGGTTTCAGAATTTTCTCATGTTCTAATCATAGCAGAGCTATTTTTATAATTTTCCTATTTTACTCTTATTTTGCTAAAAATATCAACTCATGTCCAAAAATTCTAAATTTTACACAGACTGTTCCATTTTTATTCTTATATTTTCTATAAATTTCCATAATTTATTTCATAATTTAAGTATTTTTCCTGATTTTTAGTTGACAGAATAGTTAAAAATTAATATTTCAGATAATATTTGAGTTAGGTCACGAGATTTTTCCAGTGGATTCTATAATTCTTAATAGTCAATATATAATTTTTCTATACCTTTACTAGGATCGGTTCTTTTAATATAATTTTTCTCTTTTTATCTTTAAATATTGCATATAAATTAACTAATTTATAGGAATGATACCAAATTTTGCAGAGTTCTATTTCCTAATATTCTAAATATATTTTTAATATTTGTTCCCACAATCATAGTTATTTTATATGCAGAATCAATTTAACAAACTATGACTAGATTTTTAACCCTTTTGTTGATAATTTTTGTGCTAAAACTTTGATTTTTAAGTTTGTTTTCATTTTTCCAGATTCTTAAAACCTTTCTTTTGTTCTGAAAAAATAGGTTTGATTGTGTGTATGTTTCTATGAGAACTTTATTTTAACCAAAAGGGTTAATCACATGTGCTTTATTTAACACATGTTTAGTTTCCATAATCTTAATCAAGCAAGGTTTTAGGAGTTAGAACCTTGATTTTGACAGAAGGAGAGTGTGAAAAGAAGGTGAGGATGGTCTAAGCTTGCTTGGTTTTGGTGTTCTTGATAGTCTTTCGGAGATGATGCTTCCACGAGGCTTGGATGTTGCTGCCGTGTGTTCGAGAGAGTGTGTGACGAGTGAAGTTGATGATGGTATTTGCTTGGTGAGGTGATGACCGAGAGGATGTGAAGATGACTTGTGGCTTATGGTGGTGATGTTTGAAGGTGGTAACCGAGAGACAAAGTGGAGGGTGGTGGTGTAGCCGAGAGTTGAGATGGGTGTGGTGTGTCGTGAAGTGGGGAGTGGAATAGAGGTTGAGAGGCTACCGAATGAAGATGGGTTCTCGGTTGTGGTTCGATGGTGTGGGTCTCCCATTCGGCCGAGACCTCCAAATAGTGGAGGTGTAATTATTAGGTCTAGTCCTTAGGGTGTTGAGGTGGTGTTATAGCTCTAGTGACTCGGTCATTAGGGGGCTAGGTGGCGGGTTGGGGTTGAGCTTGGTGGCATGGTGAGTCTAGGTGTCATTCAAAGAGAGGGGTGAGTCAATGATCATTAAGGGGGGTTATGGTTAATTCGGTGTTTAGGATACTAACCGAGGGTTCAAGGGGTTGTTAACCGAGTGGTTCTTGATCTTAATGGTTCTTTGGTTTAAGGTTTAGGTGTAGGGAATTTGTTTAGGTTTGTTTTGATGTCAAATTTCTTTTGATGTTAACTTATGTTTGTGGTGTTTGGTTGGATTATATTTTGTTTACTTAGTGTTTGTTTGGTGTTTTGAGTTTCTTGTTCATGTATTGTTTGGTATCAAAAGGTTATGAATATGGATACATGTGCACGTAACTTTTGTATTTGCATGTAAGCATGCAATGAACAATACTATATTCATGTGATGTGTATATGTTTCTTAGCTAAAGATGGTACATGCACACGTAAAAGGTATGCATGCGACCATGCATACGTATACATATATATATATATATGTGAACAACATACTTATGTAAACAAAATAAAAGCATGCATACGTACATGTGTAAAATATATAATATAATATATATATATATTACCTAGGTGTGGCTTAGAATATTAAATGAACTTAGTGTAAAATTTCTAAATCTAGGGTTGTCACATTCTCCCCCCGTAAAAATAATTTCGTCCCGAAATTTATTTGGATAGTAATGAACTTATCTGACCATTGTCTTAAAATAGATGGGGGTATCTTCTTCTGATTTCATCTTCTCTTTCCCATGTATACTCTGGTCCTCTCCTAGCGTTCCACTTAACTTTCACTATGGGGATCTTGCTTCTTCTTAGCTTTTTAACTTCTTTATCTAATATGGCTATTGGTTCCTCTGTAAAATGAAGCTTCTCGTCTATCTTTATTTCTTGAACTGGAACTTTTAATGTTTCATCTGTTAAACATTTCTTTAGATTGGACACATGGAACGTGTTGTGTACTTTACTTAATTCTTCGGGTAAATCTAGCTTATACGCAACAGGACCAATTTTGTCAATAACTTCAAATGGTCCAACATATCTTGGGTTCAACTTATTTCTCTTTCCAAATCGAAAGATTCCTTTGGTGGGTGATATTCTTAGATAGACCTTATCTCCAATTTGAAATTCTAACGGCTTTCTTCTTTTATCCGCGTAACTTTTCTGCCGATCCCGTGCTGTCTTTAATCTATTCTTGATTTCTTTGATCTTGTCAGATGTTTCTTGAATTAAATCAGGACCTATAAGTTGTCTATCTCCTATTTCATTCCAACAATGGTGATCTGCATTTTCTTCCATACAAGGCTTCAAATGGGGCGGTTTTAATGCTGGAATGATAGCTATTATTATAAGAAAATTCTATCAAAGGTAGATGCATATCCCAGTTGCCACCAAAGTCTAATGCACAAGCACGTAACATATCTTCTAGTGTTTGTATTGTCCTTTCACTTTGTCCATCTGTTTGTGGGTGGAAGGCTGTGCTAAGATTTATTTGGGTTCCTAAAGCTTTTTGTAGGGTCTGCCAAAACCTTGATATGAATCTATTGTCCCTATCAGATATAATGGAGATTGGTATTCCATGTCTGGATACGATTTCTCGTATGTAGATTCTTGCCAGTTTCTCTATTTTGTAATCTTCCCTGATTGGCAGGAAGTGTGCTGATTTGGTCAACCTATCTACTATAACCCAGATTGTGTCATAACCACTTGAGGTCCTTGGTAACTTGGTTACAAAATCCATAGTAATTTGATCCCATTTCCATTCTGGAATTTCAGGTTGTTGTAGATATCCTGAAGGTTTCTGATGTTCTGCTTTAACTCTTGAACACGTATTGCATTTTTCTACAAACTCTCCAACTGATCTCTTCATGCCAGGCCACCAGTAATGATTTTTCAAATCCTTATACATTTTGTTATTTCCTGGATGTACTGAGTATTTTGACTTATGTGCTTCTTGTAATATAATCTTTCTAAGTATAGCATCATCAGGTATCCAGGTCCTTCCTTTAAATCTTAGAATTCCATTTGTATCTGCCTGTAAATCCCTTTCCTGTCCTTTTATTTCTATTTTACTTTCTGTTGGGCTTCCCATATTTGTCTTAACAGATCTGATTGTAGTTCCATTCTCATGGCTCGTACTCGTAATGGTTTAACCCTATCTTTTCTACTTAAAGCATCTGCAACTACATTTGCCTTACCTGGATGATATTTGATTTCACAATCATAATCACTCAGTAATTCTATCCATCTCCTTTGTCTCATGTTCAGCATTTTCTGCTCAAATATATGCTGTAAACTCTTGTGATCTGTATATATTGTACATTTTGTCCCATACAGGTAATGTCTCCAAATCTTAAGTGCAAAGATTACTGCTCCTAATTCCAAATCATGAGTAGTGTAGTTTTTCTCACTTCCCCTAAGTTGTCTAGAGGCATATGCAATGACTCTACTTCGTTGCATTAATACACATCCAAATCCTTGACGAGACGCATCACAATATACTACAAAATCGTCAGTCCCTTCTGGTAATGACAAAATAGGTGCACTACATAACTTACTTTTCAAGAGTTCGAATGCATTCTTTGTTTTTCTCCCCAGACGTATGGCCTGTCTTTTTGAGTTAATTCAGTCAAGGGCTGAGCTATCCTTGAGAAATTTTCTATGAACCTTCTGTAATATCCTGCTAATCCTAAAAATTGGCGTACTTCTGTCGGTGTCTTGGGATCCTCCCATTCTTAACAGCTTCTATTTTTGCTGGATCTACCTGTATTCCTTCTTGATTGACTATGTGCCCAAGGAATTGCACTTCTCTTTTCCAAAATTCACATTTTGAGAATTTTGCGTATAGTTTTTCTTTTCTTAACAACTCCAAGGTCGATCTTAGGTGTTGCTCATGATCCTCTTATTCTTAGAATAGATTAAAATGTCATCTATAAAAACTATGACAAACTTATCTAAATAGGGCTTACATATCCTATTCATCAGATCCATGAATATGGCAGGAGCATTGGTTAATCCAAATGGCATTACCAGAAATTCATAATGTCCATACCTTGTTCTGAATGCTGTCTTAGGTATATCTTCATCCTGTATTCTTAGCTGATGATATCCTGATCTCAAGTCTATTTTTGAAAAGTAACTAGATCCTTGTAATTGATCAAATAGGTCGTCTATTCTAGGTAAGGGATACCTATTCTTTATAGTTACTTTATTGAGTTCCCTATAGTCTATGCACATTCTAAATGTTCCATCCTTTTTCTTAACAAATAAAACTGGTGCTCCCCAGGGTGATACACTAGGTCGTATAAATCCTTTATCCAAAAGTTCCTGAAGTTGGCTCATTAATTCCTTCATTTCAGTAGGTGCTAAACGGTAGGGTGCCTTAGCAATAGGGGTTGTTCCTGGCATTAATTCAATTTTGAATTCTACTTGACGTGGGGGTGGTAACCCAGGTAATTCATCAGGGAATACATCTGAATATTCATTGACAATTGGAACATCTTTCAGGTTTACTTTGTCTATCTTAGTGTCAACAATGTGAGTCAGATAAGCCAAACATTTCTTCTTTAGACATTTTTGTGCATTTTTACAAGAAATTATTTTTATGGTGCCCCTAGGTTTTTCACCATATATGCACAGTGTTCTATTCTCATTAAACAAAGGGATTTTGATCATCTTCTTACCACATATTATTTCAGCTTGATTCTACTTAACCAATCCATTCCTACAACAATATCAAATCCTCCTAAACCAATAGGAATCAAATCTATATTGAAATAGTTTTCATCTAAATTCATTGTGCAATTAGGAATGATTTCATAAGCTTCGATTATCTACCATCCGCTAATTCTATCATATATTTTTGATTTAGCTTTTCTGTGGTCAAGTTAAGTAGTGGCCTAAATGTATTTGAAACAAAGCTACGGGTTGCTCCAGTATCAAATAATACAGTAGCATACTGATCGTTTACAGGGAACGTACCCGTGACAACTTCTGGTTCGTGTCGAGCTTCTTCTGCCTGCATTATGAATGCTCTCCCCCGAGGGTTGTTCTGATTAGCCGGTGCCTTTCCTTTCAGCTGTGGGCATTCGTTTCGGCGATGATTTTCATTCCCACATTGATAGCAGACTGATTTTGGATTTGCAGGGTTTTTGCAGTCTCGGGATATATGCCCCTTTTTCTTGCAGTTGTAACAGATTACCATCGCACAGTTGCCTTGATGGTATCTTTGGCAAGTGTTGCACCATGGCTGGTTTTCTGTCTGGGGTTTCTTTTCCGTGTCATTCCTAGAGTTTCGAGGAGGCTGTCTAACTATTCGTTTCTGAGGGGTTCCCTTAAATCTTCCCCCTGGGTTATCATCACTCCACTTTCTCTTTTCCCCAGATCTAGGGTTACCTAGTGATCCATTTCTTATCATCTCATCTGTCAGACTTCCTGATAAACTTACAGTATCTTGAAAAGTCTTGGGCCTAGCTGATTTTACTAATCCCCTTATTTGTGGCACTAGTCCCCAAATATATCTTCCTATTCTCTTTGATTCTGGGGCCACTAGATGTGGTACTAACCTCGAGAGTTCATTGTACCTGTCGGTATTCCCGATGTGCTGCTCCTTTCATTTCTAAAGCTAGAAACTCAGTTTCTAATTTTTCTATTTCATTATAAGGACAGTATTTTCTATAAACAAATTCCTGAATTCCTCCCAACTTAACTCATTCATAATGTGCCTACCTTTAGTGGTCATTCCATCTTCCACCAGGATTGTGCTTCCCCTTTCAATGAGTGTGAAGCAAACAAGGTTCTGTTGTTATTGGCACATTTGCTGATTTCCAGTGTTGACTCCATTTCATCTAACCAGCGTAGAGCCTGTACTGCTCCGCCTTTACCATCAAATTCTCGAGGTCTACATGACATAAAGGCTTTGTAGGAACATCCCTTCTCTGTTACAATCTCCTCTGCTGGTTGTTCTCTTATGGCATCATCAGTTGGTATTTCGTTGCCGGGGGTTGTGGTACCAAGGTTCAGGTTTTGCTGCAGTTGAGTTACTAGTATGGGTATGGCAGCTTCCAATTGTTGTGACACTATTCGGGAGATCCTTTCATCTTCATTGGCTGTCGAGTTAACCGGTGTTTCTTCTCCAAGTCTAGTTCTAGGTCGTCCCACTCTCGCAGTTCCTTATGGTTGCGTATTTCTTCTTGGCGGCATGCTTTTCTATAGTTAATTATTGTAAATATAAAAAGAATTTTCGACTCTTAACAAGATTCTAATTAACACATAGGCAAGTAATAGTTCAAACATAAAAGATGTTTTTCATTTAAGTTCTTATTTAAAGATTTCACATTAAAAGTTAGCTCCTAATTTCCCTGCACCCATTTCCATATTCTTGAGAAGATGTTTCCCTTGGTGCTTTTAGTTCCTTAACATCCTTCTGAATATTCCTGATCCCTTGTTGAATTTTCTTGAGCTGTTTAAAGGTTTGTTGAGTGGCTGTGTTTTGATCCTCATCCATCCTTTGTCTTTTAGCTTTACTTTCTTCGTTTCTGAGGGAGTCAATTTCTTGTATCTCCTTGCCTTCGTCTTGCTTGGTCTTGAATTTGTTCCCGGGTCGTACCCTTTTCCTAGGAGTTTTAATGGTATATCCTCCTACCATTACAGGTGCACGACGGACATAAAATTTAGGCTTAGGATTATCTTCCTCTTTGGTTGGAAAAGGTTCTAGAATTTGCTGAGGTTTAGGTTCAGGCGTAAGTTCTTTGTGATTATTATAATCCGAGTATCCGGATGAGTCAGTCTCACAAAAATTGTTATCGGTACTCATGGCTGCAAAACAAATCTTTTCATGGTTTGAACCCAACAGTTAGTTTCCTATTTCTATATATATTATAAATTCTTTGCTAGGAACATGCTTTAATATTCATGGAATCATAACACGCAAATCATATATACACATAATTATACAGATATGAGCTTATGGTTATAGTCTAGGTATTTTATGGTACCTAATTCTCTATAACCAATGGCTCTGATACCAACCTGTCACATCCCGGCGGAAGCGTGAAATGCTTAGGGTGTGACTTGTTTGCTCAGAACTCATTGATATACAATCGTTACCAAATATCACATAAACATATACTTTATGATAAGGCATGTTAAATAAATATAATAACACATAACATAACAAGATTAATAATATAGGAGTTAGGATTACATCAATTCATCATAGTCAAAATTTGAACTAACATAACCCTATTACATTAAAAGCCTAACAACAACATCTTCAGAGACGATGGAAGTGAGCATCCACCGAGACACTGAGATCATACAAGTTTACTGTCAGGTTTACACAAACTTTCCCCACAACCTCTCCCCAGCCATTATAAACATCAAAGGAGAACATTAAGCTGTTAGTCATGGTGAATTCCTGAAAAAGCATACCCAAAACAGTCAACATAAAGTTGGTGAGCTTCACAGGTTTATCAAACATATGTTATTGATGCATTATATACAACCAAACCTTACATAGCAATCAGATCATTCTTATCTGTCATAACTTATTTCATAAATCAGATAATATAGCATCACAATACTCATTCCATTGGTGCAGGAAATATTTTCCTAAGTAGCGCTACCAATATTATCTAACGGTTCCACATCCGAATTAATGGTTGCAACATAAATCTCAGAAAATAATGCATCAAATAGTATGCTTTTTCCCCAAAACTTTTACAAAACAAAATGGGCCATGAAACTCACCTTTACTCCAAATGGTAACCTATAACAAGAAAAATATTTATAGTTTAGAAAATGTATATTTCTTTAACATTTTTAGTACCTCAGATTGAAGAATTTATTTCATAAGTTAGGTCTTAGTATAAATTCCGAAATTTTTACAGTAGATGTATCTTAGTGTTAGGTAAAATATACTAAAATTTCATATTCAAATTATTTACAGGCTAATTTTTATTATTTTTACATTATTCACATAAATTTTTAGAAATACCTTCGGGCCTCTAAAATTAGTCAAATTTTGTCAGATTAATAATTATAATTCGTGTGGGTTTTCAGAATTTCTCATATTTCTAAATCATAGCAGAGCTATTTTTATAATTTTTCCTATTTTACTCTATTTTGCTAAAAATATCAAATCATGTCCAAAAATTCTAAATTTACACAGACTGTTCCATTTTTATTCTTATATTTTCTATAAATTTTCCATAATTTATTTCATAATTTAAGTATTTTTCCTGATTTTTAGTTGACAGAATAGTTAAAAATTAATATTTCAGATAATATTTTGAGTTAGGTCACGAGATTTTTCCAGTGGATTCTATAATTCTTAATAGTTAATATATAAGTTTTCTATACCTTTACTAGGATCGGTTCTTTTAATATAATTTTTCTCTTTTTATCCTTAAATATTGCATATAAATTAACTAATTTATAGGAATGATACCAAATTTTGCAGAGTTCTATTTCCTAATATTCTAAATATATTTTAATATTTGTTCCCACAATCATAGTTATTTTATATGCAGAATCAATTTAACAAACTATGACTAGATTTTTAACCCTTTTGTTGATAATTTCTTGCTAAAACTTTGATTTTTAAGTTTTGTTTCATTTTTCCAGATTCTTAAAACCTTTCTTTTTGTTCTGAAAAAAAATAGGTTTGATTGTGTGTATGTTTCTATGAGAACTTTATTTTAACCAAAAGGGTTAATCACATGTGCTTTATTTAACACATGTTTAGTTTCCATAATCTTAATCAAGCAAGGTTTTAGGAGTTAGAACCTTGATTTTGACAGAAGGAGAGTGTGAAAAGAAGGTGAGGATGGTCTAAGCTTGCTTGGTTTTGGTGTTCTTGATAGTCTTTCGAGAGATGATGCTTCCACGAGGCTTGGATGTTGCTGGCGTGTGTTCGAGAGTGTGTGAACGAGTGAAGTTGATGATGGTATTTGCTTGGTGAGGTGATGACCGAGAGGATGGTGAAGATGACTTGTGGCTTATGGTGGTGATGTTTTGAAGGTGGTAACCGAGTGACAAAGTGGAGGGTGGTGGTGTTAGCCGAGAGTTTGAGATGGGGTGATGGTGTTCGTGAAGTGGGGAGTGGAATAGAGGTTGAGAGGCTACCGAATGAAGATGGGTTCTCGGTTGTGGTTCGATGGTGTGGGTCTCCCATTCGGCCGAGACCTCCAAATAGTGGATGTGTAATTATTAGGTCTAGTCCTTAGGGTGTTGAGGTGGTGTTATAGCTCTAGTGAGTCGGTCATTAGGGGGCTAGGTGGCGGGTTGGGGTTGAGCTTGGTGGCATGGTGAGTCTAGGTGTCATTCAAAGAGAGGGGTGAGTCAATGATCATTAAGGTGGTTATCGTTTAATTGGTTTAATTCGGTGTTTAAGGATACTAACCGAGGGTTCAAGGGGTTGTTAACCGAGTGGTTCTTGATCTTTAATGGTTCTTTGGTTTAAGTTTAGGTGTAGGGAATTTGTTTAGGTTTGTTTTGATGTCAAATTTCTTTTGATGTTAACTTATGTTTGTGGTGTTTGGTTGGATTATATTTTGGTTTACTTAGTGTTTGTTTGGTGTTTTGAGTTTCTTGTTCATGTATTGTTTGGTATCAAAAGGTTATGAATATGGATACATGTGCACGTAACTTTTGTATTTGCATGTAAGCATGCAATGAACAATACTCATATTCATGTGATGTGTATATGTTTTTTAGCTAAAGATGGTACATGCACACGTAAAAGGGTATGCATGCGACCATGCATACGTACATATATATATATATATATATATATATATATATATATATATATATATATATATATATATATATATATATATATATATATATATAGATATATATATATATATATATATAAATATATATATATATGTGAACAAATACTTATGTAAACAAAATAAAGCATGCATACGTACATGTATGTCAAAATATATATATATATATATATATATATATATATATATATATATATATATATATATATTAACCTAGGTGTGGCTTAGAATATTTAAATGAACTTAGTGTATAAAATTTCTGAATCTAGGGTTGTCACAAATTGTCTTACCAACAAATGAATATTAAATTATACTTAATACAAGTTGATATTCAATGATACAAAATGCAAGTCTTCAAGTGCCAAATAACTTCAATCCATGCTGTTCTCATAACTTAGCAATTACCTGCCAACTAACAAGCACATAAATGTTAACGTTGTCGATTGAGTTTACTTTTATATGTATAAGAAAATAAACTTTGTTTTCTTTTATAAAAGCACATCATTCGTATATACAATTCAAATTGAATTTGTTAACATTCATCATAGTGTTCATTATCTTTCCACTTGTCATCATACTAGAGTTGCACAAATTAAGAGCCCACAACATTTGACCGACAAGAAATGTCTGACCATAACAACAAACAGTCCTAGTCACTAGCTAAATTCGTGGCAATTGACCACAATTTAATACCTATTTCATGTATGTAGAGATCACAAATTGAGGCTCTGGAAATTAAACTCACGAATCTACGGAAACTTATCCGATGATGCAAAAACCTAGGACATGCAAGAACATTTGATGCAAAGGTTGAAGCTATGCCAAAGCACACGAATTATGACAAAACATAGAAGATATGCAAGAACCATGGATCATGCAATAAATTCCTTGTAGTTGGTATAAATAGTTCAATTTTGA
Source organism: Flaveria ramosissima (assembly GCA_025215565.1). NCBI lineage: Eukaryota > Viridiplantae > Streptophyta > Magnoliopsida > Asterales > Asteraceae > Flaveria > Flaveria ramosissima. The sequence goes on along the minus strand of CM046035.1, from coordinate 59,823,897 downwards.
TGCATTGTGTGTAAGTTTTAATTCTAGTCATTTTGTAATTCCTAAAGCTAAGAGCTTGTATGAATACAATTGAGAGTAACCTTATATACATGATTTGTTTTGCTATTTCTTACTGTGTTGATTGATGAAATTGTGTTTAAACAATCATTACCATTAATTCCGCATTTGTTGATCATTAATCAATCGAATGTTGAGTGACTGTGAGGAACTCTGGTCCTTTACAATTGGTACGATGCTCAATTAAGGATTTGGTTGATCGATTAACATGATTTAAATGCGATTTGGATTAATTTTGATGTTGTTTTCAATTGCTGAGGTTTATGAATATGTTTTAAGGTGAGATAGCAATTGACTTAACCGAATTAGGGTTCAATTGGCGTTGAAATGGTGTTCAGTACTATAGATTAAGGTTTAATTAGGTTTCCAAAATAATTGACACTTGAAAAATATGTGTTTGATCAAATTTGACATAGTTATAGAAAGCGAGAACTTTAACTTTGTTGCTAAATTTTTCCAAAACTTCATATTTACGTCTAGATTAAAGCTTTCACATTTGACAGTTACTTTGTGAAAGTTTAGCATTAAGAAGTTAGTTTCTATAGTTTCGTATTAAGAAAGTGAAAACTTTGATTAACTTGTTAAAGTTTACTAAGGTCTTTGTGAAAATTTCAGTGTTTACGAAAACTTTGAAATTTCTAATAAAAAGTTTCAAGTTATTAAAATTTACAAATATGACGACCATTTGGAACATAAGAAACATTTGTGCTTCTTTAAACCTTGACACTGAGATTGGAACAAGTACCAAGCCAACGAGACTAATCAATGAGGATGATTATGTCGACCGGCATATAGGCTTGATAACCATGTTATATTTTGAACCAAGGATGTGGTGATCCATCGAGTTTGCTACTCATGTTTCAATGTACAATTATGACAAGGGAGAGCTTGTTAAGCAATGTAAACATTTGTGGGATGATAAAGACATAAAAATGTTTGAACTGGATGAATAATGTGACAGCTCATCCAAAACTCACTCGATTTCGATTTCTGTGTGCCAATGCAGTAGACCAGTGATGGAACACTCGCCATGTAACGCAATTTTCGGGACGAAAATTCTTTCAACATGGGGATAATGTGACATCCGTTAATTTTACATTACCAAACTCCGTTAGTTCCGCTACGTCTTGCATACACGTGTCTTAAGCACACACTAGTTGTCGTTTAACGATGGTGACCTAATAATAATTAATAATGTTAAATTAATGATAATTTAACTGATTATGTGATTGTTGTGTTATGTTTATGTAAGGCCCCGTTCCCGGGACGCTTACAGTTGGTCATTCATCGCACATAAAACATTTAATTACATTTGCCTTAGGAAAATATAGCAGCGGAAACATTCAAAAATAACATCTCATTTCATTATAAACACTTTTGCCAAATAATAAATCATTATCCGATTACAAAATACATGTTTGCATTACATCACAAAAGCTTTATAAATGGATGCCATCCCAAAAGAGTCGAGTAGCCTTGCCGTGCCATCCTCAGCAATCATTACCTACCAACTGGAAAACATATAAAAAGTCAGCGTTGCTGAGTGAGTTCTAGTTTTATAAATAAACATACTTTACTTTCATTAAAAACTATTCCTTTTCTCATACGATCATTCAACATACGTATACACAGATAATGTCATTATTATCTTTCATCTCCATTCGTTATCTTTTGTTCTTTTCATACGTTCATTCTTCTGAGTCTGTTGCGACGACAGATGCGCTCACCTCAATAGCAATCTCAACGATTGCACGCTATCCGAGTCTGTTACAACCATAGGGTTGCTCACCTCATTGCAAATCTTAATGATAGCAAGCTATCCGAGTCTCTTGCAACAACAAAGTTGCTCACCTCATGGCAACATCACGATAGCATATTACTCGAGTCTCTTGCAACAACAAGGTTGCTCACCCCATGGGCAATCTCAATGATTGCACGTCATCCGAGTCTCTTGCAACACAAAGTCGCTCACCCCATATATGTGCTTGCAAGCCTTTCCTTCGTTCATTCATCATTCATTAATGCATGCATTCTTACTTCATGTTCCTCTTTCATTATCTTTCATTTTACATTACATAATACTTCATTCATTCATTAACATGACATGTAAAGCCACAAGAAAGATAAGTATACATCATAATAAGGAACATATCATACACATTCATCAACATCATACAGGGCAACATCATACATACAAAACATGCATAAACATGCAACATCATCATCATCATGCCCTACATACTCTCTAAAGCCATAACAGTCATCTTACATGCTCTTACGGGAAACTTTACATCAAAACTTACATCTGCACTTTCCCCTGAAAGCCAGAAGTCGAACTGCACTTTACTTCGAGTGCAACAGCCCTATTCGGGCGTATGGACACCCTTCAGTCGCATGGCCTCCATGCAACTGAACATCATGCGATTGGACTCATGCGGATGATCATCTATGCGAATGAACGCCCAGTCGTGCGTATGAACCTCATGCGGATGGAACTAATGCGAACAGGCACCTATGCGACTCACATCATGCGAATGGACTCATGCGACTAAGCACCTATGCGACTGAACCCTCAGTCGTATGACTCCCCATGCGACTGGACTCCCATTCGTACGAATGACCTTCAATCGTGCGAATGAATCCCAATCGTGCGAATGACCTTCAATCGCCTCTCAATCGGCCGTATGGCCTTCATTCGGTCGCATAGCCCTAGCTGATGCAGAATGGAGATCATCTCGAACCCAATCTGCCATTTTCGGCCTCCAAGCTCATCCAAACCCATACTAAGCCTAAACCAACCATCCTAGACCTTAGGAATGCATACCACAACACCATACAAGCACACACAAGCCCGGAAACATACACGAATCGCATCACACACATCACACCCAAATGGGTCAAACACATACTCACACAAAAACGGGTTTTTTTATGCTTCCCAGCCCCAAAATCAGTTGAAAACAAGTAAAGTGGGGTCCTAGAACTCACACAAACGAGCACAACGACAAAGGCTTCGATTTGGCTTGCTACACAACGAGTTTGGCCACCCGAATCACCCGAACCGACCCTTTTTCCTCTTTTCTTCTTCTTTCTCTCTTCTCCTCTTTGATAGCTGAAATGTGAGTATGTGTGGGGAGAGTTTGGCTGCCCTCTCCCTACTAGTATCACCATATTTCCAGCTTTCCTTCGTTGGCGAGTTTGGTGTCCCTCGACTTTGAACTTTATTTCCTTTTCTCCTTCGTCGGCTTTCAAATAATAAATATCCGGTGTTCAAGTCCACTTCCCTTAAATAGGTTTCATCCCCGAAACCTGTTATTCCTCGAACAAAACATGGATAATCTGTGTGCTCATTTTTTCTTCAGTATCCCCACGTTGACTCGGATCCCTTCCTGTGCTTCCACTGTACACGCACAAGAGGAAACCACTTTATTTCTCAGCCTTTTCCTTTCGGTCGATGATTGCCATTGGTTGCTCCACATAATTGAGCTGTTCTCAACTTCGATATCCTCCAGTGGAACAATCATATCTTCATCAGCTAAGCACTTCCTAGATGAGATACATGGAATATCGGGTGAATTCCACTTAACTCGTCTGGTAACTCCAGTCTATAGGCCCACCTCTCCTACTCGAGCAATGATTCGAAAAGGGCCCTATATACCTTGGGCTCAATTTTCTCCGCTTTCGAAAGCGAATGATACCCTTCCAAGGTGAGACCTTCAACATAACCCGGTCACCCACCTGGAACTCAATCGGCCTGCGTCGTTTATCAGCATACGACTTCTGTCTATCTTTGGCTGCCTTCATGAAGGCTTTAATCTTCTCAAGCTTCTCAGTCATAGCCTCGATTACCTCGATGCTCCCAATTCCTTCTACCATATAACCACCCCAACAACTGATGTTCTGTATGAGAATTCGGCTAACGGTAGGTGGTCATCCCAACTTCCACCAAAATCAATCACACATGCCCGAAGCATGTCTTCCAGTGTCTGAATGTCCTTTCTGACTGACCATCAGTCTGGGGATGATAAGCTGTGCTGATATGTAACCTCGTCCCCATAGCGTCGTGGAATTTCTTCCAAAATTTAGATGTAAAAACCGAGTGTGTCGCGATCCTACACAATAGACACCGGCACACCATGACGAGTTACAATTTCCTTGATGAACAGATCGGCCAACTTCTCTGATGAATATGTCTCGCGGATCGGTAGGAAGTGAGCACTCTTCGTCAAGCGATCAACTATCACCATATGGCATCATACCTTTTTGGGGTACGCGGCAGCTTTGTGATGAAATCCATGGTGATGTGGCTCCCACTTCCATTCCGGTATATCCAAGGGTTTGTATCCTCCCATACGGCTTTTGGTGCTCGGCCTTCACCGTAAGCAAGTAAGGACACTTACTCATATTCCACCACATCGCGCTTCATACCCGGCCACCAATAATCTTTCTTCATATCATGGTACATTTTTGTGGCACCAGGATGAATGGAGTACCGAGTCTTGTGAGCTTCATCCATGATCTTCATCAGTAGATCCCCAAAACGAGGAATCCACACACGATCGAAACCGGGTTCTAACACCAAGTGTGTTTTCACCTAATTCCGCGACCAGACCTCTCATTCTTTCAGAGTTAAGATGATCTTCTTTCAATGCCTCATCTTGAAACTCTTTAACCTGCTTCATCACATCAGAGGTCATGATCAACAGATATGCTTTCACCCGAATCGGCTCGGGCCTCTCTTTCCTGCAAAGGGCATCAGCCACCACATTGGCCTTGCCCAGATGGTAGTGGATCTCACAATCATAATCCTTAAAAGTTCCAACCACCGTCTCTGCCTCATGTTTAGATCCTTCTGCTTAAAAAAGTATTTCAGACTCTTGTGGTCGGTGAATATGGTGCACTTCGTCCCGTAAAGATAGTGCCTCCAAATCTTTAGTGCAAAGACCACGGCTGCCAGCTCCAAGTCATGAGTGGGAAATTGACCTCATGCACCTTCAACTATCGGGATGCATAAGCTATAACCTTTCCTCTTTGCATTAACACGCACCCCAACCCCGAGTAGGAAGCATCATGTCTTCACTTCTATCGGGTAATGACAGAACAGGAGCTTGAGTCAATCTCACCTTCAATTCTTCAAACACCTTCTCTTGAGCCTGACCCCATACAAACTTTACATCTTTCCGGGTCAACTTAGTCAGTGGATAAGCAATCTTAGAGAAGTCCTGGATAAATCTTCTATAGTAGCCCCCCCAACCCAAGAAGCTACGGATCTCGGATTGCGTCTTCGGTGACTTCCATTGCATAACCGCCTCCACTTTCGCCGGGTCCACCATAATCCCGTCAGGATTCACCACGTGACCAAGAACTGAACTTCGCGCAACCAGAACGCGCACTTGGAGAATTTTACATACAACTTCTCCCTCCTCAGCGTCTCTAGAACTCCCGAATGTGACCGGCATGCTCATCTCTCTCGCTTCTAAAAATCAGGATATCATCAATAAACACAATCACTGATTTATCCAACATAGGCCGACACACACGGTTCATCAAATCCATAAAAGCAGCTGGCGCGTTGGTCAAGCAAAAGACATGACAAGAAACTCGTAGTGACCATAGCGCGTACGGAAAGCTGTTTTAGGATATCTTGCTCCTTCACCCTTCACAACTGATGGTAACCAGATCGAAGATCTATCCTCGAAACCAACTGGCACCCTAAAGCTGATCGAACAAATCATCTATCCTCGGTAAGGGGTATCGGTTCTTAATCGTCAACTTGTTCAGCTCACGGTAGTCAATACACATCCTCATACTACCGTCTTTCTTCTTTACAAACAGGACCGGAGCACCCCAAGGAGAGATACTCGGTCTAATGAACCCCTTATCAAGCAGCTCTTGCAACTGCTCCATCAACTTTTTCATCTCGGTCGGAGGCAACCGATACGGTGCTTTGGCGACAGGTTGGGCGCCCGGTATCAGATCAATCTGAAACTCGATCTCTCTGTCAGGTGGCACTCCTGATAAGTCTTCTAGGAACACATCTGGAAAGTCACACAAAACCGGCACACCGGCTAGTTGTGGTGTTGACGTATCAACATCCTTTACATAGGCCAAGTAAGCATTACATCCACGCCTCATACACTTTCCCGCCACAGCCATAGAGATCACTTTCGAATCGTAGTAACCCGATCACCATAAACCGTCACTGAACTACCGTCAGGTGCTGACAACTGAATCATCTTCTTGCGACACACAATGTTCGCCTCGAAGTCCGCTAACCAATCCATCCCAAGAACCAAATCAAAACCACCTAAGGTCATTAAAAACGGTCTAACAGGAAACTTATGACCCTCGAGTTCCACATCACAGTTCTCTATCATCTCAGAAATCCTGGTAGACTTACCTATGGCAGTTTCTACATCAAAGGGCGCATCAACACATCTACTACTAACAGGCAGATTAGCACAGAAAGCAGCAGAAATAAAACTCTTACTGGCACCCGAATCAAATAACACAGAAGCTAAAGTTTGGTTCACCAGAAACGTACCGGACACGACACAGGGTCCGTTCTAGCTTCCTCCTGTGTCATGGTGAATGCCCTAGCGCTCGCCCTCGGTCCTTCACCTCCTGTCTTCTTCGCCCCAGAGCTCTCAGCCCTTGGCCTCTTGCAATCTTTGCTCATGTGACCCTCTTCTCCACAGTTAAAGCACCGGACCGTACGACAGTCCTTTGCCATGTGCCCCGCCTTTCCACACTTGAAGCACAAGTTTGACCCAAACCTGCACTCCCTACTATGCTCCCGTCCACACTTGCCACACCTTCTCGACCCCGCACTTGACGTGACCACACAGCGGTCGTCACCCCCTGCCCTCTATTACCCGTCGAGGCATCTCACCCCGACCAAACTCTCCTCTGCCAGTTTTGATCACCACCGCTCTTCTTGCCACCTTCAGTCACCACCACCGTCCTCTCATCATACAATCTTCCCGCCAAATCCACCGCCGACCTAAACGTGCTCGGCCGGGCAGCGATCATGTGCTTGCGAATATCCACTGGCAAACCCTGAATATACCTCTTGATTTTTCGGGACATAGGTGTCACCTGATCCGGCACCAGACGTGCCATCTCGTTGAATTTCGTGGTGTACTGTTGGTGAGTCATGGTTCCCGCCTCCAGTTGCAAGAACTCCCTTTCGACCTTGTTCATTTCCTCCGATGAGGACAAAACTCCTCAATCACCAATCTTTTCAGCTTAGACCATCTCATCCTTCCAATGGCCCTGCTACCCTCGGCTTGGACAATATTGTCCCACCAACATAGAGCCGAATCCACAAAAGTGTGGGTAGCGAACTTCACCTTCTGGTCTTCACGGCATTCGCTGATATCCAGAACGGCCTCCATTTCTCTCACCACCGGTGAGCAGCAGCAGCAGTGCCGTTTCCATCAAAAGTTGGGGGCTTGCACCTCATAAACGCCCCATAGTTACAACCCCGTACCACCCCTTGCACGGGCTCATCTTCTTCCTCTCCTCATTATCGGAGAAATCGTTTCAGGCTCCGGTTGCTCCCCCCGAGGCCCTATTTCTCTCTCCTTTCTTTCCTCTTTCACACGCCTTGATGACTTCGGTCACCACAGACGGTAAGATTTTCTGCATGACCTGATGTACTTCCTCAACAACAGCCTCCTTTACCGAGGCCCTCAAGTTTGCACTCTCATCCCCAGCCTCCGGATGAGGAGTCTCAGGTTCTTCAGGAGCCTCCTTCTCAGCTCTAGGCCTTCCTCTTTTAGGTCGCGGTTCCGCATCAGGACCACCACGGCCTCCACCCCTAGAAGCTCAAGAAGATCTACCACTAGCCATTCTCTATCACACTGAAAGATTCAAACCCACACGGTCATTCAAGGAAACAACTCAGTTTATGTCAAGTATAGTAAGTCCCTAATTACAGTGGCCAGTTGTGATTAGCCACTTACTTTACTCTTCATACCCCAAGCATTACCTGTCCTGACTACATCAGTATTTAAATCTACAGACAACACATAACCACATACCATGCGCACATAAAACCGGTTAACTTTAAGAAAATACCTGATGGCACGCAGCTACTCAGTTTGGCATCTCATTCCCCTTTCGTCCCATTCTCAGTTTAAGTTAAGGTTTATTTTAAAATTTTACCCATTTCACTTAAACTTTGGCTCTGATACCAACTTGTAAGGCCCCGTTCCCAGGACGCTTACCAGTTGGTCATTCATCGCACATAAAACATTTAATTACATTTGCCTTAAGGAAAATATAGCAGCGGAAACATTCAAAAATGACATCTCATTTCATTATAAACACTTTTGCCAAATAATACATCATTATCCGATTACAAAATACATGTTTGCATTACATCATAAAAGCTTTATAAATGGATGCCATCCCAAAAGAGCCGAGTAGCCTTGCCGTGCCATCCTCAGCAATCATTACCTGCCAACTGGAAAACATATAAAAAGTCAGCGTTGCTGAGTGAGTTCTAGTTTTATAAATAAACATACTTTACTTTCATTAAAAACTATTCCTTTTCTCATGCGATCATTCAACATACGTATACACAGATAATGTCATTATTATCTTTCATCTCATTCGTTATCTTTCGTTCTTTTCATACGTTCATTCTTCCGAGTCTGTTGCGACGACAGAGTCGCTCACCTCAATAGCAATCTCAACGATTGCACGCTATCCGAGTCTGTTACAACCATAGGGTTGCTCACCTCATTGCCAATCTTAATGATAGCAGCTATCCGAGTCTCTTGCAACAACAAGGTTGCTCACCTCATGGCAACATCACGATAGCACATTACTCGAGTCTCTTGCAACAACAAGGTTGCTCACTCCATGGGCAATCTCAATGATTGCACGTCATCCGAGTCTCTTGCAACACAAAGTCGCTCACCCCATATATGTGCTTGCAAGCCTTTCCTTCGTTCATTCATCATTCATTAATGCATGCATTCTTACTTCAGGTTCCTCTTTCATTATCTTTCACTTTACATTACATAATACTTCATTTAGTCATTAACATGACATGTAAAGCCACAAGAAAGATAAGTATACATCATAATAAGGAACATAACATACACATTCATCAACATCATACAGCAACATCATACATACATAACATGCATAAACATGCAACATCATCATCATCATGCCCTACATACTCTCTAAGGTCATAACAGTCATCTTACATGCTCTTACGGGAAACTTTACATCAAAACTTACATCTGCACTTTCCCCCGAAAGCCAAAAGTCGAACTACACTTTCCTTCGAGTGCAATAGCCCTATTCGGGCGTATGGACACCCTTCAGTCGCATGGCCTCCATGCGACTGAACATCATGCGATTAGACTCATGCGGATGATCATCTATGTGAATGAACGCCCAGTCGTGCGTATGAACCTCATGCGGATGGAACTAATGCCAACAGGCACCTATGCGACTCAAATCATGCAAATGAACTCATGCGACTAAGCACCTATGCGACTGAACCCTCAGTCGTATGACTCCCCATGCGACTGGACTCCCATTCGTGCGACTGAAACCTTAGTCGTGCGATTGAACCCTCAATCGTGCGAATGAATCCCAATCGTGCGAATGACCTTCAATCGCCTTTCAATCGGCCGTATGGCCTTCATTCGGTCGCATAGCCCTAGCTGATGCAGAATGGAGTTCATCCCGTGACCCAATCTGCCATTTTCGGCCTCCAAGCTCATCCAAACCCATTCTAAGCCTGAATCAACCATCCTAGACCTTAGGAATGCATACCCACAACACCATACAGCACACACAAGCCCGGAAACATACACGAATCGCATCACACACATCACACCCAAATGGGTCAAACACATACTCACACAAAAACGGGTTTTTTTTATGCTTCTCAGCCCCAAAATGAGTTGAAAACAAGTAAAAGTGGGGTCCTAGAACTCACACAAATGAGCACAACGACAAGGGCTTCGATTTGGCTCGCTACACAACGAGTTTGGCCACCCGAATCACCCGAACCGACCCTTTTTCCCTCTTTTATTCTCTTTCTCTCTTCTCCTCTCTTTGATAGCTGAAATGTGAGTGTGTGTGGGGAGAGTTTGGCTGCCCTCTCCCTACTAGTATCACCACATTTCCAACTTTCCTTCGTTGGCGAGTTTGGTCCCTCGACTTTGAACTTTATTTCCTTTTCTTCCTTCGTCGGCTTCAAAATAATAAATATCCGGGTGTTACAGTTTATATGTTTACGCGATTTAAATGTTCATTGTGGAAATTAATCGCGTAACGTGGAAACATGTGTATTAATTCGTATGTGTTGAGTTTTATAAAAATAAAATATATAATTGTGACTACGAGTCTATATGCTAAATTACTTAGTTAAAAACACTTTTAAAAAGGAGTTAAAAGCTAATTTTTATAAAAATACAAACAACAAGGGCTTAAATGGTTATTATGTAAAATTAAATTAAATAAAAAAAAACCCTAGCCCCCCTCCACACCCATAGGCCGCGACTTCATTCTCACACCCCCTCCCTTTGCGATTTCAACCAAGAACAAGCAAGAAAGCATCGGATTTGATCGATTTCAAGGGTTGCAACAAGTTAGAATCATCAAATACAAGTCATTACACGTTTAAAGGTTAGAATTTTACAAGTTTTGAGGAGTTTTCTATTTGGCCGAACCCTAATTCGTGTATAGGTGTTCATGATGTCGAATGTTGGTCAATTGATGATGCTATCATGTTAGTTAGATTGTATACGTGTTAGTTAACGTCGATTATGCAAGAAAGTTACGTTTTTGACGTGTTGTTCATAGGTTACTTAGAATAGTAACTTTATTTTTCATCATATGATGATTTGATGATGAATTGACGTTGTTGAAGGGTTTATGATGATGTATGTATAATAGATTGATGATATGGATGCTAGAAAACTAAGAATGAATGTTGTAGTTCATAGATTTCCAAAAGTAGAAACTTTTGATCATGAAGGATAGTGAATTATGATGTTTGGATGTTGTTGATCATGCTTAGATGTTGATATGAACTTGAATTGGTGAATTATTAATAAATTTATGAATACATTGGTTGTTTGATAGATTTTGGGATGTGCTTTCCTAAAATGGAAACTTTAATTGCACAAAGTTTGAAAGATGATAGTTTGAGAATGTTTGGGATATTAGGAGCATGTTAGTATGTTCATGGATGATTTCTAAAGTGATAGAATATGTTAAATTAGTTGTATGGAATGCTTGGATGATCATGTGTGATGTATGGACTTTGATGATCATGTATGATGTTGATGGTTGATTAGTAATTAAGACATCATGTTTGGGACTGAAAATTAATTATTGTGGTGTATGTTGAATGCAATGAGCATGGTTAATGAATAGGATTGTGATCATCATACACTCTTGCGAATCTGAGGCCCCTACTTAGAAGGATTGGCAGGGTTTAGGATGTGAAGTCTTGAGTGGCTTCACATGGCATGTAGTGCGTGATTTGATCTTTATGTGGCGTGTTAGTTATGTTATAACTGGTGGACATGTTAATGTTTTAGATTCGCATGACTTGTATGATATTTAGTGGTATGATGATATAAGTAATGCATTGGGTAATGTACCACCTCATGTGATCCATTTGAATGTTAACCATGTATGTTATATGTTCACGTTTGCTTAATTGAATTATAACTCATGATGTCACCAACGGGTCAAACGGGTCAACTGTGTCAAACGTGTCTGTGTTCTGAAACTTTTAAGTATTTGGTTGTAGTGTGCTTAGGCTTCACACGTTCTCTGTTTACACATACTTATGTACTTACATGATCTAGGTAACCTCTGAAGGTTGTCTGTCCACTCTTTCTTCCAAGTAAACCCTAAGTAGTTGTTACGCATATCAGGTGAGTTCATGCCCCACTCTTTACTTAATTTCTTTTGGGGGAGATAACATACTGGTAATTTACAAACGCTTTATATATTTGAGTTGTGTATAATATTAATATAGTGCTGTTTACCATGGAAAAGTCCTCACACTTTCAAATTGTTAATATTGAATAGCGGGGAAACTTGGGTAGTACTACTGGGTCTGACGAGCCCCACCTGTGTGACTCGAGGTCAACCGGGTGCAATTTGTCCTATTGAACATTGTCACAATCTGGTAAGTCGTGACAGGAGGCAACAACTTATCACAGTCAGCTTCAATTGCGAAATCACTATGAATTAATATTTATTGTTAATAGACTAGCTATTTGTTACAATACACTGCTTATATATCACAACTATTAATTGTTTATATTTGAACCCCAACTCTTGAACTCGCCAACCATTGTGTTGACATTTTTAGTATGCTATTCTCAGGTCGTTAACTTCGCTTGCCATTAGGAGCACTACACGGGTTCATCATGCATATTAAGACTCTATTTTTATAACATCTTTGTTGGTTTCTAATTATTAATGTTTACTCATTTGGGTTGGCGCGTGTTTTGGCATATTATGCATTTATGAACTTTGGGTTTCTTTACTTACAAAACGCTTCCGCATAGTTTTAAAGTTTGAACTCTGGTTGGTTTTATCTTAAATGTGGCATATAGAGTCGTTCTGTGTAACTATTGACTGTGATCCTGGTTTGTTCACACGCCTCGCGGTAAAACTCTGCACGTGGATTTTGAGGGTGTGACAAATAAGGTTATGCATCGGTTACTATGGCACATTTAACTAAAATCTTTCATAGTTACCATAGTCTTAGAGGTGCTATAGTGTTATTTGATGCTTTGGAATGTTAGCTTCTAAGGAACAAGGATATAGGAGAGTAAGAAATACATAAGGAATCTAGAATAGAACATATTCAATCATGTCAATAGTAAAACTCTTAAGGCCCAAATTAGCATATTGTGAAGTGAATTACAAAAATAAAGAGTATGGGTATTGAGTTGACAAGCATATCTATGAATAAGAAGTTACTGAATTCTATTCGTTACTGTCAGAACAAGAATTATAAATTTATTAAGAGAATTAAGGATCTCTTTAATCTATCACTATATGATTTGATATTGCAGGACTGGTTATGGTTGTTCAATGACAGTGATAGCACACTTACTAGATTAAACAGGGAACTAGGAAAGAAACAATTAATAAAAGATAAGAACACTCAGAACACAAAGATTGGTTTTCAAGGATGATGTATATTGTCTTATTTATTTTACAGTTGTTACAAGGCTTAGTCCTAAGACTGGTTACATGAGATACTTAATACTAAATTCTACCTCCGGCTATACATTGAAGGCTAGCTGGACACTAATTTAGACAACAAAATCGATGTAAAGTCATTGGCAAATTGCCTTTCGATATTAAACTATGACATGCCATAGTTCACATCCTATTGAATTACAATAAGGATAAAAGTACTAAACTAGAAAGCTACAAACAATGACACCATACTGAACAACTGACAAAAGTAAAAAGGTAATCACCAACTTATATAAGTTGGTGAGTCTTCAGAATTGGCGGTGGATAAGTCTTTTGATTTTGTCAAAAGTATATTATAGAAGCATGTTTTCTCTGTCTTCGAAAGAGTTCAGTCTTCAGGCTTTGGAAGATCGTCTTCAACCTATGGAAGACTTGACTTTTGGCTTCAGAATTTTTTTGTATTTGGATTCAAAAGATTTGACATTTTATTATTTTTCTTTGTGCATGGTCAAATCTTCTGAAGTAACTTCCTTTCACTTCAGTGCATGCTAAGAGATCTTTGGTTAGCATCATCCTTTAAGATAAACTCTTACAAAACTCCCCCTAGGTTGATGTTATCAAAACTTGAATTACAATGAGTCTTGATCCTTTTCTTGTTTATAGCCATCATTAGAATCAAAGTCATTTTTCTATTCATCAGTTGGTCTGGATTCTTTAGGCTCTTATAGTATCTTCTTACATCCAAGAGATCATGCTCAAGAATGTAAAGTATAGTCTGCTAGAAGTATACTTGTGGACCTCCTTTATCTCTTATGACATATCATCTATCTAGGATTAGAGATTGCAACCATGACAAGATGGGTATCTCAGCAGCCAGAGGCTCTACTTGTAAGGAAGTTGGTTGTGCAGCCTCTTTTGGTTCACCTTCAAGATGTTCTAACTCATCCTAAGGTGTAGGTGGATTTTTGTTTCCTTTTTCCTTTTTAGTTTGGTCCTTCCCCTTCACATGTTAACATGAGCTTGCTGTGGGTCAGAAGATAAAGCTACCTGTGCATCAGCACTAGGTCTTTGTTTTGTTGTGTGGTTGGGTTCAACCTTGACCTTAGCTTCAGGTGCAGCTTAACTTGGTGGAGAATGCAAGTCTTGAAGCTCACCTCTCTTGATTTTCTGCTTGAACACCTTGATGTGCTCATCTATTTTAGATAGAGACATGGGACCAAGCCTCCTTCCAGAGAACCCATACAGCTTCAAGAAGCTCACCATCCTTTGTCTATCTTCATATTTCTTCTTGTTGGCTTTGATGATGGCCCTTGATTTTGCAGCTTCCTCCCTCATCTTTCTATTAGTAGCTTTTGTTTCTTTAATAGCTTCTTTTTCTTGTTGCTTAACATTATCGAACTCTATATACTCATAAGATAGAGGGAGTAAAGCTTCTGCATGGTAGAGACCTTTGGCACTCAAGTAGTTGATCATCATTTATCTATCTTTTTTATTATCTACTTGAGCTTCTTCTTCTACAATCATAGATTCTATCTCATGCCTTTCTTGATCCAGAGAGAGGACAAGGGCTTAATATAATTTCCTTTTCTTTGTTTCTTTTTTGATTTTGAGGAGCAAAACAACATCCTTAGTCTCCTTCCTCTCTCTAGACACCCCCGTGTCTACTAGTTCATTCAACATATCCAAGGGAAGAGAGATTAGATCATATATATTATAGTTCCTAGCTCCCAGGTAAATCAATTTGGTTGGCCTTGACTCATCTTCCTGAGTGTTTGGCCTATGGGAGCCCTGATTGCAGCCTGCATGAAGCTAGGGGTCTCTCTAATTCTTTCTTCCTTTGCCTTCCTCTTCCTTTCTCTTTTCTCCTCCTCAATTCATTAGAAGTTAAAACTTTCTTTCCATTTTTAATCACTAGCCTGTATGATTGAGTGATGAGAGGTTTTGAGACACTTAGAGCCTTCTTGAACTTGTTCTTTCTTCCTTTGCCTTCCTCTTCCTTGCTTTAGCCTTCTTGAACTTGTTCTACACTTTAGCTCCAGTCAAGGAAAGGTTTTGACACACCTTCACCAACTGGTATGTCTCACTAAGGGTAATTGGTGATGAAGGAGCATGACTCTCATGTTCATAGGGTCCACAACTGGGCCTTCAACTGACCTTTCCCCTTAGAAGCTAATCTTAGGGTCCAACTCAATAACCAGTTAACCAACTATTTTCCTGCTAGCCTTTGTCTATATAAGCTTGTTCTTGTTTTAAACTACCCATACACCCTTATTTGGATCCTCTTTACTCTAGAGATTGGACCTAGAGGCTCAAGAAATCATATCAAGATGATACAGATCAAGTAGCGCGAGAACCTAAAGTTGTCGGGTGGGAAGTTCATCTCACGCGAGAACTACTTGATAACTTCTTAGTTTAGTATAAATAAGTTTTAGTTGATGTAATTTACAAAGATTTTGTCATTTTCCTTATTTCGAATGTATATCTAATCTTTCAAATTAGAAAACAATACACATCAAAGTTTATTTACACTTGTGTTCATCTCATTTCTTATCCAATCATCTTACCGTGATGAATATTTTCTGTGTTCTCGTCACAAGATTGATCTGATTGTTAAGTGTTGATCCTTACAATTGGTATTAGAGCTTGGTATGCTCTAGATCGATTGATTTGAAGATTGAAGAGTGTGTTTGAAGTGTTTTTGAGCTCCAAATTGGATTTCTTTGAAGATCAACTTGTTTTCTCCTATTTTGAGTACATTTGAAGATGTTAAGAGCTGTTATGATGTTAATTGAAGATTTGATGGTGTTCATGTGATTAAACGAGCTTAATTGAATCAATTAGAAACACTTAG
Source organism: Flaveria ramosissima (assembly GCA_025215565.1). Lineage (NCBI taxonomy): Eukaryota > Viridiplantae > Streptophyta > Magnoliopsida > Asterales > Asteraceae > Flaveria > Flaveria ramosissima. The sequence continues at coordinate 59,807,783 of CM046035.1, read as the reverse complement.
GATCAAAATTGAACCTAAATCACTAATTGAAAGCTTAATCAATTAATTTTGAATAATTTGGTGAAAGATTAAAGTTGGAATCTTCAAAATTAGGAAGAAAATTGATCAGGCGAAAACTTGTTAATCGCACATGAAAAGATCCTATTCGAGTGAGTAGTTTGAGTTTTGCAAAAGTTTGTTGAAAGTTTGTTTTCGTAAAAGTCAGTTTGAAAAGTAACCACACGAAAAGTTTGTAGCTGTTCGTGCGAGACGAGAACACTGTTATTTGCGCGAGAACTTCAAGTTTATAATTTCTGAAAAATTCGATTTCTGAGTTTCAAGATGGCAAATTTAAAGCACATCATTGATACCCTTAACCTTGACAATGAGATTGGAAGTAGCACAAAGCTTCATATACTTCTCAGCAAAGAAGATTATCCTGACTAGGTTTACCAATATGTGAATCATGTTATTTACACCGAACCCCGTATGATGTAGTCAATCAAATATGGAGTGTATATTCCTGTGCATCAATGATAAGGGAGAGTTGGTAACCAAACTTGAACATCTCTAGGATGAGGAAGACACGAAGAAGCTTGAGCTTGATGACAAAGCGTATGTTGCGATCACTATGGCATTTACTACTCAGATTGCTCAAAAGTTCAAGGATTTCAGAAAAGTTAAATGATTTATGGGATGCAATGGAGGAGTAGATAATGCACAATAAGGATATGAGAGAGCCGAAAGGACATGTTGAACCAAGAGTTTAATATGTTTAACCATGTGTTGGGTCAGACATTGGAAGCTCAAATATAAGCTGATAACAAAGATGAAGAGTGTAGGAATTATTTTGGAGAATATTTTTGTAAACAAGAAGCTATTAAACTCATTACCTTACAACTAGAACAATAATTGCACCTCTATGAAAAGAACCAAATATCTATTCACCTTGTCCCTCAGTGATATAATTTCCACTATAAAGTCATATGAAATGGATGACAAGCAGAGAGCTACAAACTATATCAACACCATGGGAGCTGATGTCACACCCTCAAAATCCACGTGCGGGGTTTTACCGCGAGGCGTGTGAACAAACCAGGATCACAGTCAGTAGTTACATAGAACGACTCTATATGCCACAAGTAAATAAAACAACCAAAGATTTAGTTTGAAACAGTGCGGAAGCGTTTTGAAAACAACTCAAACAACTAAAAGTATAAATGTGGCAAAACATGTGCCAACCCAAAATAGTAAAACATATTCATTAAAATGCTAATGTCTTGAAAACCGAGTCTTAATATGCAAGTGAACCGTGGAGTGCTCCTAGAGGCAAGCAGCTTAATGACCTGAGAAAAGCATACTAAAATGTCAACACATAGGTTGGTGAGTTCAAGAGTTTGAGTTCAGTAAACATATAAACAGTTGTGATATATATAAGCAGTGTATTGCAATAGATAGCTAGTCTATTAACAGCAAATATTAATACATAGTGATTTCGCAATTGAAGCTGACTGTGATAGTTGTTGCCTCCTGTCACGACTTACCATGTCGTGACAATGTTCAATAGGACAAATTGCACCCGGTTGACCTCGAGTCACACAGGTGGGGCTCGTCAGACCCAGTAGTACTACCCAAGTTTCCCCGCTATTAAATATTAACAATTCGAAAGTGTGAGGACTTTTCCATGATAAATAGCACTATATCAATATTATACACAACTTAAATATTAAAAGCGTTCGTAAAATACCAGTATGCTATCTCCCCCAAAAGAGATTAAATAAAGCGTGGGGCATGAACTCACCTGATGTATGCAAAGAGTACTTAGGGTTTATTTGAGAAACGAGTGGATAGCCAACCTTCAAAGGTTACCTAGATCATGCGAGTACATAAGTACGTGTAAATGAAAGACATGTGAAACCCTAATCATACCAAAACCAAAGACTCAAGCTTCCAGACAAATAGACACGTTTGACCTAGTTGACCCGTTTGACCCGTTGGTGACATTATGAGTTACAATTCAAATAAGCCAATGAGAACATATAACATACATGACTAACATTCAAACAGTATCATACACATGCTACATTATCCATACATAACCTTAAATCTTAGCCATGCTCATAGCATTCAACATACACCATAATCATTACTCACCAAACCCAAACATGATATCCTAGCAACTAATCAACACCAACTTTATACATGATCACCACAAATCCAAATATCATCCATGATTATCCAAAACATCTCATACAACTAATTCAACATGATTCATCACCTTAGAATTCATCCATGATCATACTAACATGCTCCTAATATCCCAAACATGTTCATATCATCATACATCAAACTTTACACAAATAAAGTTTCCCTTTTGGGAAAGAACATCCCAAAATCTATCAAACATCCTATACATTCATGAATTCATTAATAATATACCAATTCAAGCTCATATCAACATCTATGCATGATCAACAACACCAAACATCATAATCCATCATCTTCATAAACAAAAGTTTCTACTTTTGGCAAGCTATGAACTAACAACATGCATTCAAAGATTTCTAGCATTCATAACAACAATCTAGCATCTAATTATCATCATGAACTCATCCATAACATCAATCCATCACTAGATCACTACTTCATGCAAAATAAAGTTACTATTCTTAGTAACCTATGAACAATGCATCAAAATCCCAACTTTCTTGTAAGATCAATGTATTCTAACATTCATACAACCCAATAATCATCAAACATTCATCAAACAATCATCATCCATACAAAATCATACTAAATTCGAATTAGGGTTTGTACACACCAAAATCCATGATCAATCCACTAGAAACATGTAATTCATACATAATCCACGTTAACTACATGTAAACAATCTAACTAATGAATAACAACATCAAACAACACCAATTTCGACTCCATGAATGTCAAATCACGAATTAGGGTTCGGCCTATATGAAGAACACACAAAACGTGAAAAAACTAACCTTTAAACTTGTAATTGCTTGCAATTGATGATTCCTAGGTGTTATATGGATGAAATCGAACCAAATCCACACGAATATGCTTGTTCTTGGCTGAATTCGAAGATGGAGAGGGTGGGAGAAATGTTGCGGCCGATTGGGTGGGATTAGGGTTGGGTTTTGTTTTGTTTAATTAAACTTTGCAATTTGACAACTTAGGCCCTTGTGTTTTGTATTTTATTAAAAAAGGCACTCTTTTAAACACTTTTAAATGATTTTTAACTATAATAATAAACATATAACTCATGGTAACAAATTATATGTTTTATCTTTACAAAACACAAACATACGGATTAATACACACGTTTCCACGTTACGCGATTAATTCACAATTAACATATAAAAACATGCAAACACATAAACATAACACAATAATCACATAATCAATTAGATTCACATTAATTTAACATTATTCATTATTAATAGGTCACCAACGTTAAACGACAACTAGTGTGTGTTCACGACACGTGTATGCAAGACTTAACGAAACTAACGGAGTTTGGTAACGGAAATTTACCGGATGTCACATTATCCCCATGTTGAAAGAATTTTCGTCCCGAAAATTGCGTTACATGGTGAGAGTGTTCCATCACTGGTCTACTGCATTGGCACACAGAAATCGAAATCGAGTGAGTTTTGGATGAGTTGTCACATCATCCCCATGTTGAAAGAAATTTCGTCCCGAAATTTAAATCAATACCTTCGTCTGCAGACATCGTCTTCTCGAATAGATGAGGATACTTAAGCTTCATTTGATCTTCCCGTTCCCATGTGAATTCCGGTCCACGTCGCGAATTCCAACGGATTTTGACAATAGGTATCTTGCTCTGCTTAAGTGTTTTCACCTCACGGTCCATCACTTCAACTGGTTCTTCAATAAAACGTAGTTGCTCATCCACTTGAACCTCCTCCAGTGGTACGACCATCGTTTCATCAGTTATGCATTTCTTCAAGTTTGATACATGAAATACATCATGGATTCCACTTAGCGAATCAGGTAGGGCTAGACGATAGGCCACTGGACCTATTCTTTCCACTATTTCAAATGGTCCAACGTACCTCGGGTTTAGCTTCCCTCGCTTGCCAAACCGAACTACGCCTTTCCATGGTGAAACTTTCAACAAAACCTTGTCACCAACCTGAAACTCTAAAGGTTTCCGTCTTTTATCAGCATAACTCTTTTGTCGGTCTCGCGCTGCTGCCATACGGTTCCGTATCTGTACGATCTTCTCAGTTGTTTCATGAATCAACTCGGGACCAGTCAGTTGACTATCGCCAATTTCCGCCCAACAAACAGGTGATCTACATTTTCTCCCATACAAAGCCTCGAAAGGTGCTGCTTGTATGCTAGTGTGATAACTGTTGTTATAAGAAAATTCCACCAATGGCAGGTGAACTTCCCAGTTATTCCCGAAATCAATTACACAAGCACGTAGCATATCTTCCAACGTCTGTATGGTACGCTCACTCTGGCCATCCGTTTGCGGGTGATAAGCAGTACTCATATCTAATCGTGTTCCCAAAGATTTCTGCAATGATTGCCAGAAGTGTGACGTGAAACGAGCATCACGATCAGAGATAATGGAGATCGGTACACCGTGTCTGGAAACGATCTCCTTGAGGTACAGGCGGGTTAACTTCTCCATCTTGTCAGTTTCCTTTATAGCAAGAAAATGAGCAGATTTTGTCAATCGATCCACAATAACCCATATTGTATCACAACCAGTACTAGTCCTAGGCAGCTTGGTAATAAAATCCATGGAGATTTGTTCCCATTTCCACATCGGTATCTCAGGTTGCTGCAATAGTCCGGATGGTTTTTGATACTCCACCTTACCTTCGAGCAGGTCAAGCACTTGCTCACATATGTAGCCACATCCGCTTTCATATTAGGCCACCAATAGTGCGCCTTCAGATCATGATACATTTTATCAGATCCAGGATGTATAGAGTACTTGGATTTGTGTGCCTCACTCATAACCAGGTCTCTCAAATTTCCATAGGCAGGCACCCAAAGTCTATCCATGAAATATCGAATCCCATCTTCCTTCATCACCAGCTGTTTATCCATTCCTCTCAGCGACTCAGAACCAATGTTTTCTGCTTTCAAAGCTTCTACCTGTGCCTCCTTAACTTGTTCAGGCAGTTGAGTAGTAATAGTGAGCTGTAAAGCTCGCACCCGTCTGGGTTTAGCTGTTTCCTTCCGGCTTAAGGCATCAGCAACCACATTCGCCTTTCCCGGATGGTATTTAATAGCGCAATCATAGTCGTTTAGCAGCTCCACCCAACGTCGTTGCCTCATATTCAATTCCTTTGTTCAAAGATATGTTGAAGACTCTTGTGATCGGTGTAGATAGTGCACTTGGTACCGTACAAGTAATGTCTCCAAATCTTTAAGGCAAAGACTACTGCACCCAACTCTAAGTCATGAGTAGTATAGTTCTTCTCATGAACTTTTAATTGTCTCGAGGCGTAGGCTATCACTTTGTCTCGCTGCATTAAGACACAACCCAAGCCTTGAATGGATGCATCACAATATACCACGAAGTCATCCGTCCCCTCTGGCAGTGCTAGTATCGGCGCGGTACATAGCTTCTGCTTTAGCGATTGAAAAGCCGATTCTTGGCTTTCACCCCATTTGTATGTAGTCCCTTTGTGAGTCAAAGCTGTGAGAGGTTGTGCAATCTTAGAGAATCCCTCTATGAATCGCCGATAGTAACCTGCTAATCCCAAGAATTGTCTTATTTCACTCGGCGTTTTAGGTGTGGTCCAATTCTTGATCGCCTCAATTTTGGCAGGATCAACATGTATCCCTTTCTCATTAACAATATGACCTAAGAATTGTACCTCGCGTATCCAAAAGTCACACTTAGAGAATTTGGCGTACAGCTGTTCCCTTTTCAGTAGCTCTAAGATCATCCGCAAATGCTCCTCATGGTCTTCCTTGGTCCTGGAATATATCAGTATATCATCGATAAACACAATGACAAACTGATCGAGGTAGGGTTTGCACACACGGTTCATGAGGTCCATGAACACAGCAGGTGCATTTGTCAACCCAAAAGGCATGACCAAGAACTCATAATGACCGTAGCGGGTACGAAACGCGGTTTTGGAAATGTCTTCTTCGCGTACTCTGAGTTGATGATAGCCAGATCTCAAGTCAATCTTCGAATAGTAACTTGATCCCTGAAGTTGGTCAAACAAGTCATCGATACGGGGTAGAGGGTATCGGTTCTTGACTGTTACTTTATTTAGCTCCCTATAGTCAATACACATCCGAAACGTGCCATCCTTCTTCTTCACAAACAGGACAGGGGCTCCCCAGGGTGATGTACTAGGGCGAATAAAACCCTTATCTAATAGCTCCTGGAGTTGTGACGACAACTCCTGTAGTTCGTTCGGTGCTAATCGATAAGGTGCTCTAGCAATCGGGGCTGCGCCGGGAGTTAGCTCAATTTGGAATTCCACTTGACGATGAGGTGGTAATCCAGGAAGATCCTCTGGAAACACCTCTGGAAAGTCGCGCACTATGGGAATATCCTCCATTCTCCTTTCCTTCGCCTGCTTATCAGTTACAAGTGCTAGAATAGCCACACGACCCTTTCGTAGTAACTTTTGGGCTTTCATGAACGAGATGATGCCTATCACAGCACCACTTCTATCACCTCGGACTGTCAGAATTGTGTCATCAACAGGAATTCGTATGATCTTTTCATGACATATAACTTCTGCTTGCTTGCTAGAAAGCCAATCCATGCCTATCACAACATCAAAACTCCCCAGAGTAACAGGCATAAGATCTATAACGAAAGTATGACCAGCAAGCTCTATCTTACAGTCTTTAAGGATATGAGTTACGTGAATCTGTTTACCGTCAGCCAACTCTACGGTGTATTTAGATTCTAGGGCGGAGGGTATATCACTTAAAAGACTACAGAATTTTAAGGACACGAAACTCCTATCAGCTCCAGTATCGAATAGTACCGTAGCAAAGCAACCATTAACAGAGAATCTACCAGTAACAGTTGTAGGATCATTTAGAGCCTCACCTGAGCCAATGACGAAGGCTCTCCCTTTTGCTCCATCCTTATTACCGCCATTACCGTTGCCATTGCCACCGTTGTTGTTACCATTGTTGTTGTTGTTATTGTTGTTGTTGTTGTGTCCATTTCCATTGTTGCCATTTCCATTTCTCCTTAGTTGTGGGCAATTTCGCTTGTAGTGCCCCTCTTTTCCACATTCAAAACAACCCTTAGGAGTTTCCTGGGGTTGTTGCGTCCTCCTAACCAGTTCGCCACGGCAATCCTTCGCAGCGTGTCCAATTTTACCACATCGCTGACATTTGAAGCTATCACATCGTCCCACGTGATGGTAGTTGCACCGGTTGCACTTCGGGTGTCTTCCACCATAACCACTGGGTCCTTGATTAGTTGCAGTTGTTTGGTTGAAGTTACGATTGTTGTCAAACCTACGTTGCTGTTGGACCGGTTGTTGTTGCTGCTGAGGCTGAGGTTGACCGCCTGAAGATGATGATGCTTTGGTGTTACTACTACCATCCCACTTTCTTTTGTTATCGGGCACGCTTGCCACGGCGCCCCGTTTGGGTAGACGACCCTGTTCCACTGCTTGGTCAGTTAGCTTATGGGCTAACTGAATGGCCTGCTGTATGGTGGCTGGATTAGAAGCAGTTACCATACTCTGTATTTCGGGTACAAGTCCCCGTATGTAGTGCTCGATCCTCTTGTGCATCTCATTTACCATCCCCGGGCATAATGTTGCTAGCTCGTGGGTTCTAGTAGTGTAAGCCTCAATTTCTGAGCCCTGCATTTTCAGTTGCCAGAACTCTATTTCCAACTTTTGCACCTCGTTGCGAGGACAGTACTCCTCGGTCATCATGGTTTTGAACTCGGCCCACGGCAGTCCATTAGCCAATGCTTGCCCCAACATCTGAACTTGGGCATTCCACCAGGATAAGGCGGCACCCTCCAGGGTCCCGGTGGCATATTTCACCTGGTCAGCAGGTGGACAGTTGCACTTGGAGAATACGGACTCCGTCTTCTCGAACCAGCGTACTAGTCCCACAGCGCCTTCAGTGCCGCTGTAGGTATGGGGCTTACAGTCCATGAAGGACTTATAAGTACATACTGGTGGTCCTGCTTTAACACAACAATTATTGATCAGACAACCTATACGGTTATGCAAGATATTCGGTTTAATTTTTCCAATCATTGTTTACCTGCTGGCTGTCCCGCTTGGGCAGCAGCCACCGCTGCCTGAATCAGGGCAGTTAACTCAGCAGGGGTCATATTAACGGCACCAGCGCCATGATCTCCGGCGCCATGGTCTCCGGCGCCACGTCCACGACCGCGCCCACGACCACGTCCACGACCACGTCCACGTGCGTCCATTGTTCACTTTACATCCACAAATACAATAATGAGTAACATCAAACACATTTATCTCATTGAAGTACAGTAAACAATAAAGGAATAATAAATCATCACAACCACAACATTCATAACAAAAATAATAACCAAAGTAAATAAATTGCAAATAAGTCACAATGTATTCATCAATGTCAAAATTTAAGTTTGTCGTTCGTGTGGGGAAACAACCCTTCCCACATAGGTTTCAAAGAAAACACTAGGTAGTCCAAGTCATGTAAAAAGAGAAAAAAAATCAATCAACAATGTCAGATCCATCACTCTCATCCTCCTCCTCTTCAGGTTCCTCCTCTTCTGGTTCCTCCTCCTCCTCAGGTTCTTCCTCCTCAGGTTCCTCTGCAGGTGCAGGAGCCATAGCAATCTGGAGTGCTGCTAGCTGTGCCTCCAAAGCAGCAATCCTGTCATCAACCACAGCATCCCTCTGCTCGCAAGTAGTCACGCGTCCACTGAGGGCTACAATCCCGTCCCTCATTTGGTAGCACCCGTCTAGGGTCTCTCCATGACGCCCATCAAGCTCATCCATCCCATGCCTTAGGTTGTACACCTCGGTCTGTAGTGTACAAACGTCGCTAATGAGTCGCCTGACTCGACGCTGTTCTGTGTCTAATGCTGCCACCAATGCAGCAATCAACTGCTCGTTGGACTGCTCCGTCCGGGGTAGTGAAGGTACTGCTGAATCAGAGCTACCTCTCGTTCTGGGTCTCGGCTCGGGCACGCGTTCCCTATACATGAGGTGGTTGACAAACCTAGGATAAAAGCTCCAGTCCCTTGGGGGGTCACGCTTCATCAACGCGAAAGGTTGATCCCAGTCAAACTCCCCTCGAGGATAATCAAAACGAGGCCAGTCGAGTCCATCATCAGGTACAGGTGCAGGAGGTGGGGACTCGGATCGCGCAGGTGATGCAGGTCGTTTTCCAGAAGCTCTTGATGACGATGCCATGCTGCAGATAGTGTGACGTGTATGCCAATGAGTATACAGTAGATGAAAATAAAGTACAGGTAACTAACTAACTGTGTGCGGTTATAGTCTAGTGTGTATGCAACCTAGTTCCCTATAACCAATGGCTCTGATACCAATCTGTCACACCCTCAAAATCCACGTGCGGGGTTTTACCGCGAGGCGTGTGAACAAACCAGGATCACAGTCAGTAGTTACATAGAACGACTCTATATGCCACAAGTAAATAAAACAACCAAAGATTTAGTTTGAAACAGTGCGGAAGCGTTTTGAAAACAACTCAAACAACTAAAAGTATAAATATGGCAAAACATGTGCCAACCCAAAATAGTAAAACATATTCATTAAAATGCTAATGTCTTGAAAACCGAGTCTTAATATGCAAGTGAACCGTGGAGTGCTCCTAGAGGCAAGCAGCTTAATGACCTGAGAAAAGCATACTAAAATGTCAACACATAGGTTGGTGAGTTCAAGAGTTTGAGTTCAGTAAACATATAAACAGTTGTGATATATATATAAGCAGTGTATTGCAATAGATAGCTAGTCTATTAACAGCAAATATTAATACATAGTGATTTCGCAATTGAAGCTGACTGTGATAGTTGTTGCCTCCTGTCACGACTTACCATGTCGTGACAATGTTCAATAGGACAAATTGCACCCGGTTGACCTCGAGTCACACAGGTGGGGCTCGTCAGACCCAGTAGTACTACCCAAGTTTCCCCGCTATTAAATATTAACAATTCGAAAGAGGACTTTTCCATGATAAATAGCACTATATCAATATTATACACAACTTAAATATTAAAAGCGTTCGTAAAATACCAGTATGCTATCTCCCCCAAAAGAGATTAAATAAAGCGTGGGGCATGAACTCACCTGATGTATGCAAAGAGTACTTAGGGTTTATTTGAGAAACGAGTGGATAGCCAACCTTCAAAGGTTACCTAGATCATGCGAGTACATAAGTACGTGTAAATGAAAGACATGTGAAACCCTAATTATACCAAAACCAAAGACTCAAGCTTCCAGACAAATAGACACGTTTGACCTAGTTGACCCGTTTGACCCGTTGGTGACATTATGAGTTACAATTCAAATAGAGCCAATGAGAACATATAACATACATGACTAACATTCAAACAGTATCATACACATGCTACATTATCCATACATAACACTTAAATCTTAGCCATGCTCATAGCATTCAACATACACCATAATCATTACTCACCAAACCCAAACATGATATCCTAGCAACTAATCAACACCAACCTTTATACATGATCACCACAAATCCAAATATCATCCATGATTATCCAAAACATCTCATACAACTAATTCAACATGATTCATCACCTTAGAATTCATCCATGATCATACTAACATGCTCCTAATATCCCAAACATGTTCATATCATCATACATCAAACTTTACACAAATAAAGTTTCCCTTTTGGGAAAGAACATCCCAAAATCTATCAAACATCCTATACATTCATGAATTCATTAATAATATACCAATTCAAGCTCATATCAACATCTATGCATGATCAACAACATCCAAACATCATAATCCATCATCTTCATAAACAAAAGTTTCTACTTTTGGCAAGCTATGAACTAACAACATGCATTCAAAGATTTCTAGCATTCATAACAACAATCTAGCATCTAATTATCATCATGAACTCATCCATAACATCAATCCATCACTAGATCACTACTTCATGCAAAATAAAGTTACTATTCTTAGTAACCTATGAACAATGCATCAAAATCCCAACTTTCTTGTAAGATCAATGTATTCTAACATTCATACAACCCAATAATCATCAAACATTCATCAAACAATCATCATCCATACAAAATCATACTAGAATTCGAATTAGGGTTTGTACATCACCAAAGATCATGATCAATCCACTAGAAACATCCAATTCATACATAATCCACGTTAAACCACATGTAAACAATCTAACTAATGAATTAACAACATCAAACAACACCAATTTCGACTCCATGAATGTCAAATCACGAATTAGGGTTCGGCCTATATGAAGAACACACAAAAACGTGAACAAAACTAACCTTTAAACTTGTAATTGCTTGCAATTGATGATTCCTAGGTGTTATATGGATGAAATCGAACCAAATCCACACGAATATGCTTGCTCTTGGCTGGAATTCGAAGATGGAGAGGGTGGGAGAAATGTTGCGGCCGATTTGGGTGGGATTAGGGTTGGGTTTTGTTTTGTTTAATTAAACTTTGCAATTTGACAACTTAGGCCCTTGTGTTTTGTATTTTATAAAAAAAAGGCACTCTTTTAAACACTTTTTAAATGATTTTTAACTATAATAATAAACATATAACTCATGGTAACAAATTATATGTTTCATCTTTACAAAACACAAACATACGGATTAATACACACGTTTCCACGTTACGCGATTAATTCACAATTAACATATAAAAACATGCAAACATATAAACATAACACAATAATCACATAATCAATTAGATTCACATTAATTTAACATTATTCATTATTAATAGGTCACCAACGTTAAACGACAACTAGTGTGTGTTCACGACACGTGTATGCAAGACTTAACGAAACTAACGGAGTTTGGTAACGGAAATTTACCGGATGTCACAGCTGAAGCATCTGTATTATATGTAAATATGACTAGTAATCCTAAATATTAATTTAGTTATTCCCAGTTGTGTCAACAACAAGCAGCCAACTCTGTTAATCCAAATGTCAAATATTCATCCATGCCTTAGTTTCAAGCCTCTCCTCAAAACCATTACAATCCAATGCAATCTCAACCAACCTTAGATTTATCCACAAAGTCAATCTACTCAACCCACACAACAAGCATTTGTTGTAAATTCCAACCCAACCAAGCAAACCATTCAAATAGCTAAAGAGCATATGCCTTTATTCATAACCTTCATAAATAGCTACGAAGCTTTCATAGCCGGAAATGATATCTAGTTAATCCTGAAGATGTTTAAGAAAATGATATCAAGTATCGGATGTCTATGGTAGTGTACCGAGTGAAAATTTTTGCCAGAAGAATTAGGAGTAATATGTTTGGTTTAAATAACTTGAGAAAAAATTGGGTTTGATAAAACAAGTTTTAGATATAACTGTGACAAACCCGATCACTTTGCTAGATAATGTACCGAGGGAAAAACACACAAAACTGACAATGGAAAGAAGATGGTGACTGTGGAGGTAGAAATAAAAGGAGATAAAGCAAGCTAATCAAACAACAAAGCACTGGTTTATTAGACCAATGAAGAATATGATTGGTCAAACCAGATTGAGATTTTGGATATCATGTTGTCTACTGCTTTGTTAGCTTAAATTCAAACTGATAAAGAAAGTGTTGATGAGAACATACTTGTTGCGTATGTGTCTTATGATATGATGATGGGGATCTTTGCTAAAGAAGAAGTTGAGAATGTTAAAGGGGTGCTTAAAGAAAAAGCTATTGAGGTTACTCCAGTTCAATCAAAGATGATTGAAGAAGGAAAGGAAGAAGTTATAGAAAAGGCTGTTGAGTTTACTCTAACTAAAGATAAAAAGACTATGAATGTTGTTGAGGAAACTCCGGCACCTGTTTGTGATAACAATGTAATGCTTTTGAGATTATTCCGGCATCTAAAGTAGAAGAAAAGATTGATCTGAAAGCTTTTATGGTAAAAGTTATACCGGAGGAAAAGAACAAGCAAGATGAATTTGATGAGGTATACACTAATCTTTGCTCAAACACTTGTTTAGAAAAGGTTCAAGGATACAAAGTTCAACTAACGCTTGATCTTGGAAGTTGAAACACTTCAATATCAAGATCATAAATATAAAAGTGATGTGAAATTCTTCAAAGAAAAGATAGATAGATTAAACAAATGGATCTATCAATCAAAATTAAATCTTCATGATAAATATTGTAACATAAATGATTTGAAAACACGTAATAATGAACTATCTTTAGCAATCAATAAACTTAACAATTAACTCTTATATGCAAAATTGATTGTTGAAAAGTTTGAGTTGTCCTAAAACATGGTTGAAGATAAAATCAAGTCTCAAATGACTTAGAAAATTAATTGTGGTAAAAATTGAGTTGGATAGTCTAACATTGCACCACCAATTAATCATGATTATACATGTTTACAATCATTAATTACTACATAACATGAAGATACCTATGGATTATATTTTCTACTATAAACAAACTTAATACCTCCGGTCAATGTTTCACTGACTGTTGACCTTGCCATAAAAATTGAAATTAAAGTTATTCATGTCAATTTTTTTTGTAGAAAATGTAAAGAAAAATTGGTTGGTTGAAGAAAGAGAAAGTGACAATGAAATGGATTTTAAGAAAAGTAAAAGTTGTAATGAAAAATCATCATGTAAATTATCACCAGTTATCAATGAAATTTTAATGTTTTTGTCTCCACAAAAGATTGTTCAAACATGTCTAATAAACAATATAAATTAAAATCAAAGATTCTTCATAAAGACATTGAAAGAAAACATTTTATAATATTTATGCATCTGATTTCAAGAACAAATTTATTTTAAAAGGCAACATAGATAAGGAAGATCATATCTTTGAAGAAACAAATGCCAGTTCTTTAAAAATAAATCTCCTATTACTTCTAACTCTATGAGACAAGATGTTTGTAGATCTGGTATTAAAGAAACTTGTCCCATTTCAGTACCTACGACTTAAAATGTTAAAGTTGTAGTTCATGCCTCATCGGATTCAGAAATGAATCAAACCCTTAGAAATCATACCTCAATTCTTTCGGATTTAGTTAGAAAATTTCTTAATAAAAGAAAGAATTAGAGACTGTTAAAGAATCATAAGGCCAAGGAAATACTAAATCCAGATGCTATGATAAGTGTTGAAGTTAGCATTAATAGTTTGTGAGAAATACACGAGAGTCAAATGCGTATCATAAACTGTGTTGTTATGTGTATGGCAAGCCAAATCATAGTGCTAGAAATTGCAATCATAAACATCAACCGTCAAGAAAACAATGATTTCAAAACTCAATTTCAAATAATAGAAAACAATTCTTTTAAAATTCCAAATTTAAAAGGAATACAAGTCTGTCAAATACTTTTGTGGATAAAAGAAAGGTTCAAATAAAAACCGATTTTCATAAAGGAAATTTAAACAATAAATCTCTACATGTTGATGATAGCAATCCTCTTCCAATACAAACCACTTTAATGATAATGGTTACACATCTGATCAAACCAATTCGAAAATGAAAAAAAAAAAAACAATCTGAGCCTGATATTATTAAAGGCTATGTTTTCAATAATAAAAGATATATAATATTAAAATATTTATCATATTTGAATGATAACAATGTGCTCAAGTCTACAATGTCTTGGGTTCCTAAAATCAAATAAATTCATTCATATGTGTGAGAACAACCAAGGCATGTTAACAATAGTGTTTGGCATGTTGATAGCGGTTGTTCTAGGCACATGACTGGTAATATATCTATGTTAAATAACATATAACCTTACAACGGAGGATATGTTATATATGCAGGAGATAGATGTGGTAAGATTGCAAAGAAAGGTAGAGTGTCTAACGGTGTGTTAAGTTTTGAAGATGTCAATTTTTTTGAGGAAGTAAAACATAAGTTTGTAATTTGATTATGGAGTTCCTGCAGAACTTAATTGTCTAGCTAATCCACCTGAGGTATGTGTGCGTGTGTGATATCAACAAACTTCAAACAAACTTAACCGAATATTATTAATCAAATGATTACAATAGGAAAGTACTTTCCATCGTTTAAGCTTAATCCACCTGAGGTGAAATTCCCTCGGGCGGCCTATCACACATATCTATGCTCTTTCCCTTTTAGAGCACCTTTACAAATAAACACATATAATGAAATACAAACAAAAAACATCTATATATACTATCCAAATGTTCTCGCACGAGAACATCAAGTTCTCGCGTGACAACTTCAAGTTTTTGCGCGATGAGATCTTTATCCATCATCTCGGAGTTCTCGCATCCTTGTGTTTCTCATATAATTTGAGTTGTTGCTTTTTTACTTGATATTCTAATCCATAAAGGCTAGTTCCTAACAATCCCCCCTATGGATTATGATATCAAATTATAAATGACTTCAGTCACTCATCTTCAAGAATTATTCGATATCCGGATATCTGTCATTTCAATCTTTCCCCTCAACTTTAACCTCCTACTAATGTATAGCTTTATAAAGGATATCACATCAGAATCAAGATTAAACTGTTCTATCTTGATTACTTATAACTTAAGATGTATTAGACATATGACAGATGGATCCAACTTCCATTTTGGATTCCCGAAGAACCCGATTCTTCGATCCAATGACAAGATTCTGCGAAAACGAACTAGATCATCTAAAGTATTCTTACCCCTAAGTAAGATGTAATAAGCCCATATTTTCAGAGCAAGAATACTAAACAATCTTGATTCTTCACTTAATTAACCCGTTCGATCATTCTCCTAACAGTAACATAAGATAAGCCCACATTGTCAAGTTTCAATTCACGAACGACCCGAATCAAATGTTATAGATATAGAATCTTGAACTTGATCAAACATCACAAAAACTCCTTGTTTAAGTACCGAACTTAAAATAATCCGATATCTTTTAGACACAGTTTATGGATGATGAAATTTTAACATGAGAAAATTTTTGCAAAGACGATTATTGCTGTGAAGATTTTGCATGAAAATTTTCTCATGAAAAGTTTTTCCATGAAAAGTTTTCTCATGAAAACGTTTTCTCATGAAAAAGTTCTCTCATGAAAAGTTCTTGCATGAAAGTTATCGCATGAAAGTTCTCGCATGGAAGTTCTCGCATGAAAAGTTTTCGCATGAAAGTTTTTGCATGGAGAATTTTTCTCATGAAAAGTTCTCGCATAGAAAAAGTTCTCACTAAATACAGTTATTTTGGCAAAGTTCTCGCATAATGCAATTACTCCCACGAAAACTTCGACCAAAATTGACTTTTATGATTTTGAATCACTCCTACGGTCTCAAATCTTCATTTTCCACCAAAAGTCGAAGATACCAAGCGTAATGATGTAACAAAGCCGATTACATGTGTGTTCACCCTCGGTTTCACCTTCTTCTCCTTCAAAACCGGTCCAAAATCGATTTAAACTTTTAGATCTTCACCTCCATGTTTAGCGTCTTAAATGGATGATTGCAGAATGAAAATCCATGTATCAAGAGCAACACCTTACTCTAATACCAAATGTAAACTCCTCATCACGATCGATTTGACATATTGTTACACTTGATAATCAAAGTAATACGGATGTGTGCATGTGTGATATCAACAAACTTCAAACAAACTGAATCAAATATTATTTATCCAACAATTACAATACCAAAGGAGTTTACATCGTTTAAGCTCCATCCACCCGAGGTGAGCTCTCCTCGGGTGGCGTATCACACATCTCTATGCTCTCTCACTCTTAGAGCACCTTTACAAATAAGCACACATAATGAAATACAAAGGAAAAACATCTATATATACTATCCAGAACATAAATTTCTCACGCAACAACTCCAAGTTTTTCCGTGATGAGATCTTTATCCATCATCTTGGAGTTCTCGGATCCTTGTATTTCTCGTATGATTTGAGTGTTAATCCATAAAGGCTAGTTCTTTAATGTTATTTCTACTGCTAATCCACCTTTGTCATCATCCATTCAAGACATTTAGATTGCATTAAAGAAAATTAGTTTGGTCGAGGTTATATAAGATGAGTCGATGCAATTCAAGAAGCTAAATGTTTGGCATATGTGTGAACTTTTAAAGGGTAAGCTGCCTATTAGAACTAAATGGATATTTAGAAACAAAATGGATGAAAAAGATGTGATTGTTTGCAACAAGGCCATACTTCTTTTACAATGATTCTATCAGGTTGATGGTCTTGATTATGAAAAAGTATATGCTCTAGTTGCAAGACTTGAAGCTATTACGTATCTTTCAAGCTTATGCTTCATACAAGACCTTCATTGTCTATTAACTGGATGCCAAAACTTCCTTTATGTATGACATGATGAAACAGGAGACCTATGTTTGTCAACCACCTAGTTTTGAAGGTCCATATCATCTGGACTACTTTTATAAGTTAGACAAAGCACTCTATGGCTTAAATCAAGTTCCTCATGCTTGGTATGTCACACTCACCGAACATTTGCTTGGAAATAGTTATAGACAAGGTGCTATTGATCAAACTTTATTCTTACGAAAGACTGGTTATGACCTCAATCTTGTCCAAGTATGTGTCGATGACATTATCTTTGGATCTACCAATAATGATTTGTGCAAGGAATTTGAAGTTGTGATGAAAAAGAAATTTGAGATGAGTTCTCCTAAAAATGTCGTTTTTCTTAGGTATACAAGTTAAACAAGATGATAAGGGCTTACTGATACATCAAGAGAAGTATGTGTATAGTATTATGGACAAATATAAATTTCAAGACTCCAAGATTGCACCAACTTCAATGTCTTCTCATAGTACTTTAACTCTTGATCTCACAGGTGAAGACGTTGATAAACATTTGTATCGATAAATGATTGGATCTCTGATGTGTCTCACTACCAACAGATCATACATCATGTTTCCT
Organism: Flaveria ramosissima; assembly: GCA_025215565.1. Classification (NCBI taxonomy): domain Eukaryota; kingdom Viridiplantae; phylum Streptophyta; class Magnoliopsida; order Asterales; family Asteraceae; genus Flaveria; species Flaveria ramosissima. The sequence goes on along the minus strand of CM046035.1, from coordinate 59,789,678 downwards.
GTCTATTAGTGTGCACGATATCAAAGTAATCCAAAGGAGTCACATATGAAAGCTGTCAAGCGGATTTTCAAATATCTCAAGTGCCAACCAAAACTTAGACTTTGGTATCCTAAAAATTCCGATTTTAATTTATATGCTTATACTGATAGTGATTATACCGGATGTAATTTGGACAACAAATCAAGATTAGGTGGATGTCAATTTATTGGAAATAGGTTTATTTCTTGGCAATGCAAGAAGTAGCAGATGATATCTACATCCACCGTAGAAGCTGGATATGTAACGACATCAAGTTGTTGTTCTCAGATCGTCTGGATTTAACTTTATGGTATGAACATTTATAACCCCAAGATTTGGTGTGACAATACTACAACGTTAAACATAGTAGAAAATCCTATCCAACATTCAAAAAGAAAACACATCGATATTGGAATGCAATTTATCATTGATTGTTTTGATCAAAAGTTTATTCATATGGAATTAGTCACATCAGATAACAACATTGATGATCTGTTTACTAAGGCATTTGATCATTTCCTATTCAACTTTTTAGTTCAATCTCTGGGAATGACTAATTTTGGTTAACGATTAATCTTACACCCTCTAAAAAAAATTTTGTTTATTTTAATTAAAATTATTATTTTCTTTCTAGATAATCATAGTTTTAGGGGTAGAAAAGATGAAAATGTCATGAAAAAGATTTTTGTTCTTAGGGGAGTAAAGTTTGAAAAAAATTTACAAAAAGATTCTGTTTAAAAATTTTGAAAATTAAATTCTCAAGGTTACATAGGAAATGATAGTACATTTTTTAATTTTGATATATTACATATTAAGGGTTAAAAGAAACTGACCTGGATTATGTTTGACATGTTGATAGGCTTGACTTTCAAAAATGAAAAGCACTATGATTTATGAATTGAAAGAAAATTCTCTATGACTGAAGCGGGGTATTAATCAAGGTTTTATGGTAACATTGATTCAATGCTAAAACAGACTGAGAGTTAAAGTCTAGTTAAACTCAATCTAGTTACTTTCCGATTTAGTATCTTTCAGAAGTACAATATATAAAAGCATATAAATTTCAAAAGATAAAAAAGATATGAAAGACAAAAGCAAAAAAAATAATAAAAAAGAGCAAAAAGATGCTATAAGACCATATAGGAATAAAGGATGCCAATACACACATGCATACTATATGATAAATATTTTTCTTTTTGAGAATATGTTTCGACATAGGAGGCAAAATCAAAAGATGAGGAATGTAAGTTCGAATTGGCATGTAAGTACTAAACGATTTGCGAGGGCAAAACATAAGTACGATTGACCGTTAATAAGTCTTAAAACTTGTTAATATCTAATGTTCCGAATTCTCTGGCTAGTTATGCTCTATATAGATATTATATTACTGAAAAATAATCCAGCTGATCAGAGGTAAAAGGTTTAAGTCAATTTAGAGTGACTTGTAATCTCAAAAGTGTCTTGAAGCTAAATAAGGGTTCTACAAGATTTTTGAGTGTGGGATCCATTGATTTCATATAACTTAATCAAAATATGATAAATATAACAACTTGTGTGTCTAAGTAAATAATTGAAGTCTAAGTTTAAAGTGGATATAACATATTGACAATCCGCGTAACTAGTCTCATTTAAAATAAAGCTGGATGATTTTAATAATCGATTTCACAAAAATATGATCCTATACATGGAAATTTATTAAAAAATTTTTTGGTTATAAGTATATATGTAAATGTCAATTTTTTTGTTTTACTTTTAGTTTTGTTAAACTTCATGTTTGTTACAGTTGTTTTTGTTTACCAAAAGTCTTACAAAACTAAGGGTTTTGGTTAATTGTTAACACTTACTCAAACATGTATTTAAACATAATAAATCACAAGCTAAAAAAATAAAGTTAAAAAATAAAAAAAGTTGAAAAATTTTAAAAGAAAATTTGAACTTCTTACATGCGAGAGCCGAGAAGTTCAATGGACGTGCTAAGTTGTGTGTGCGAATACTAACTTCCTGTGCAAGAAGTCAATTTGTTATAAAAGGTATAGTCATGAGCACGTTTGACCATTCGCACAAAAACTCTCTAACTTCACAATCTCAACAAGGTTGGTTACTAGTTTTAGATTGAGTTTATATGGGTTCAAACCATAACAGACTGAATAAGCACAAATAGATATAAATATTGAATGAAATTAACCATACGAAACCTTAAAATTGACCTACTCGACACTTGTTGAACATGTATTATTTGTTAAATCAACCTGAAAAATGCTTAATCTGAGAATCTAAAAAGTTCAGACTTGTCGCGTGCGAAAAGATACTGGAATATGAACAAAAGCGATAATTTTTCAAATTGGTTAGAACTTTTCGCTTGACATTCAGACTTGTCGCGCGAATAGTTAACTTATGGTCAAACTTAGTTTCATATGATTAGTATTCTTGTTACGCGAAAAGTCTATTTTGGAAAATTAACTATTCGCTTGCGAATAGTTATAATCATGCGAAATGTTCAAGTTTTTTCAATTTTTAAATATTTCTAAGTCTAATATTATTGTTTTTAAGTAAGTAATCAATCTTTTTTTACAATAATCTTTTAGATGGCTCAAAAAATGGTTTTTAATAAAAACCATAATGTTTTTCTTTTCTCGTAGACGTTCCTACTGATAAGGTATTATTCAGATCTCTGATTGAAGACCTCAAGACTTCTCGGATACACCATGCTATTACAGCTAATCCCATTATCTACACTGAAGTAGTTGATCACTTCTAGATTACTACTGCTATTGAGGGATATACTAAGCAGAACCATGTATTTGTGATACGGTCAAGAGAAAGAGAATTGTTATTACTGTAGAGGTGATCAATAGTGTCCTACTGTTGGAAAAATCAGCCTAATGCTCCTGTAAAGATTAATGATGACATGACTGTCTCAAGAGGATGGGTTGTGATCACCGTTATCCATTGCGGGAGAAGAAATAGTTACCTCCATTCTTGAAGTATTTATTTCATATTGTGATTCATTGTCGGAGCAAATTGAAGGCTAGAATGGATATCACTTGTATATGATTTACCTTACAGTATATCCAAGGCAATATTTGCTAAGATGCAGAAGAACGTGATTGATGCTGCGGGAAAGAAGTTTATTATTTACCCTATATTTATATAGATGATAGTGAATGCTGCTCACCCTGAGTTAGTAGTGTCTGATTCATCCATCTATACTATTATGGTGATGAAGAAAGACATATTCACCTATTTGATGGGAGCTCGTGGTAATGTCTGGGATGGTACTAATTTTTCCAAGCTTGGAAAATTTGTTGATGGATATCAAGGTGGAGATGATTCTACAGCTCAACAACATGAGGTTGAATCTCACCAAGTTGATCAAGCTGGTCCATCTTTGAGTACTCATGAAGATGCTTCAGAAACTTCGCAAGGAGCTAGGTTGTCAACTGAAGATAAGGTGAACATCTGCTTCATAGATAGTGACCAGATTGGGAACGTCACGTATGTGCTGCAAGAACGAGTAAGACTGCAAGAAACTCCTACCAAATGCACTGCCTAGGAAAGAGACGATGATTTTTTTCCAGAGGATTCTCTGTCTACTTAGAAGAGATAAAAAAGGATGGCCAGAAAATGAGTTGATTCTAATAGTCCATGTGGGAGGGGTAGAGGACGAGGAGTTTTGCGTTAAATTCGGACCCCGATGACCAATGTGTTGACCAGTTTTGATATTCGTATGTCTGAAACTTTAGTAACAGCTAGTGAGGCTACTCCATTAGAAAATCTAGTGATTGTTACAGAATCAACAACTGTAACATCATCTGCTATGCCTGCTGCTGATGATGTGTTGAGCACACCACCAATAACTCAAGGTCATAATGACATGTTTAGGATGGAAGACTTCATCAGCACTACTCCTAAGCCAAGACAACATACTGAGTCTGCACCTGATTCAACCACCATGGTATCTCTTGAGTAGAGAGTTCTAGTGTTAGAGAGGGAGAAGATGGAGAAAACTCAATGGATTTATCATCTACATGCTCTAAATCAATAAAAGTATAAGAGGATCAAGAGTCTAGAACATTAGCAACAATTCATGTTCAGTTATATTCGGATCATGGAGTAGAATATCAGAGACCTCACTTCTCGTGTTTCTTTTTCGTTTGCTCAAAAACGAACCAAAGAGGTTTGAGAGTCAAATGGATAGCAATTTTTTGTTCTTGAAGCTGTTAGTGATCCTACTACTACTACAGAGCATGATGTCGATTCTGTTATGCCTGAAAGGATAACAGTGACTGCTAATGTTGATCAACAACTGTCTACAACTGTTCTTACTTTGGATACTAAGGATAGACATGTGGTAGTTACTAGAGAGGCATTTGTGGAGCTTGAGCATGACATACCAATCCCTAATGCATTTCATGAGAATGATGACTTGGAGATGGTTGATTTTAGTTATGATGAGGAAGTTGACATTGATGAGAAAGATGGTGATGATGATGATGGTGACGATGGTGATGATGGTGATGATAATGAGAAGGATAGTAAGGGAGACAAGAAGGCTGATGATGATGACTAAGGTGGTGATATAGGTACAACTGCTGATCTTTCTGGATCTTTGGGTTCTTCCAATGTCATCGGACCAAGTCCCGATGATATAGTTAACTATACTCCATTGGATTCCGCTACCAAAGAGACTTATGAGAAGGAGTCCTATACATTCCAACAATAGATTCTTGCTCATAAATCTAATGAAGACTTCAATCCTTTTAATGACTTGGAGGAGAGTATGGATTACACTGACATGTTTGGAAATAGTCTTAAAGTCTTTTTTCAGATATTTTTATTAAAGAAGGATAGACTATTAGTGAATCAAGTGCTAAAGAGACGACTGACAAGGCAACAAATCTAACTAGTCAAAGTGTTGTACGTCAGGTCAGAAATCATATTGTTGATGCTCCTCCTCCGCCAGCTTATGTACACACGCTAAGACATTCCAAACCTTTCATAAGGTAGGGAAACTCATAACCTATTATTAGTTGGGCGCATGATGATAAGAAGAAGATGTATATGGTGAAACGAAAGGCCGGTGTGATAAAGTATTATCAGGACAAGCATGACTTTCATACACTGAGAGCTTCTGATTTTTATTCTATGGGTCGTGTTCTATTTATCAATCCGAGCAATTATGTAAAGGGTAATTGGATCATGATTATGATACAGAGATAGAGTAAGACCAACTTCAAAGACTTCAAAACTACTAAATCTAAAGTCACTAAAGATGAGACGCGTGTAGACCCTAACACCAACAAGCCAATGATGATACAGGTTTTTAAGCATCCAATATAGGCGAGGAAGATCCCTGTACATGCTCTTGTGCCAGTTAATAGCTTTTCTAAATTCATTTGGTGGAGTTGTGAGAAGGAGAAGGGACATGTATTGATACAATATGTAGATAAAGATTTCTATATCATCGACCTTGTGGATCTACTTAAGTATTGAAGGGACGATTTGATGAGGTTGCAGTCTTGTCCAATTACAGCTGATGAATTTGTTTACTTTTTGGTGGCACAGTTCAGCTGGTTGATTGCGAAGGCCCTGAACAACAAGATGTACACTTATGGGGGCAGTTACAAGGTTGTAGACGTGGACTTCTAATTCATTGATTCATTGAGCCTAGCGGGAGATTGTAGGGATTGGACCTAGAGGCTTGAGAAATTAGATCAAGATGATAAAGATCAAGTTGTGCAAGAACCTAAAGTTGTTGCACGAGAACTACCCGATAACTTCTTAGTTTTGTACAAATAGTTATTAGTTGATGTAATTTACAGAGCTTTAGTCATTTGCTTGATTTTGGACGTATTTGTAATCTTTAAAAGTAGAGAGCAGTACATGTCAAAGTTTATTTACACTTGTGTTTATCTCATTTCTTATTCAATCTTCCTACCGTGATGATTATATTACGCGTTCTTGTCACGAGATCGATCTGATTGTTAAGTGTTGATCCTTACATTTGCTAACCTGTTAGCTTGTCTGTTTTGGCTTGGATTGACAAGATGCAGGTTAACAAGAGAGAAGCTTTCATAGAAACCTAGGTTGCAGATGTTGAAGATCTCTTGTTGACCTAGGAATCTAGAAAGCACCAGGGCCTTTCTATTAGTTTCATACCTCTATCCTAATATTGGATTGTCAGTAGGGTTGGATGGATGAGACATGGCCCTTAGTAAAACACCCTCAAATAAACTTTGAAATATGGTATCCACATTGATATGGGCCTTATGAGGTTGTTGAGTCTATACAATTGCAAGTGAGGGTGGTGAATCCTTAATGCCATTCTCTAGGCAATGCTCCCATGTATTATGATTGTGGTGACTTTCTACCCCTTTTTGGTAGCATCACTTATTTGCAGAAGTGAGCTAGAGGTTAGGTCCACCACATCCATAAATTCTTGTGGACATGGTTGAGCATGCCTGGCAGGCCTACAACTAGCTTATTCTTGATATCGATGATCTTAAGTTGCTGATTAAGCACCTGCCTTTGTAAGGTAGCCACTTGAGATTCTAACTGACTAACCTTAGAGACAAGATTTGTGCAAGTTTTTCTCCATTTTTGCACCTTTTGTTGCGTACTACCCTCATCTTTATTATAAGAATCATGGGGGATGAAAGGACATAACCAAAGTCATCCCTCTCACCACCAAATATTTGTTCTTAGTCTCTGGATTTTCCTTGTTCTCTGATAGCTTCATAAGAAGTGTCAGGAGACTAGGTTGTCGTGATTGAGGTCTTAATGATGTAATCACTTGAATAAGTGAGAGTCACTTCCACAAGAACCTCTTGAACTTGTTCAGAGAGGTCCACCTAAGTAGTAGGGAGATGATGTGGGCTTGACAAAGAAGTGTCAGGAGCACTCATCTCTCCTTGAGTAGGGGAGGAGAAGAGAGTCATGGTACTCAATGAATCCTATGTCTTCTTCATCATAGAATTCCAGGTTGGGGATTGGTTGGTTAAAGTTTAACGGCTAGGGATGGTAACTTTACCCTAAAGGTTAATCACCTGAGTGTTGAGACTTAGAGTGATGGCTTAAAGATGGGGTTGTGAGCTCACGAGGAACCTTAACACTGATCATAGAAGGAATAGGTGGTCTACTCCACATGAGAAATGGGAGCTCTTGGCTCCATTTGCTCTTGCATGGGTGAGTATATAGGGGCTTGCTCAATATGAATAGACTAAGTAGGGGTTCGTTTGGATTTTCTTTTGTAGGTGATGGTAATTTGTGGTTGTATGGGTGGTGAAGATGAAAAAGGTGTTGGTTCAATATTGGCTGGGATTGCCAAATTGTCACCTTGATCAACTTGCTCTAATATTTTAGGGACAAGGGCTATTTCTACCCCATAAAAATCAATAGTGGTTTTCTTTATTATTTTAAAGTTGTTGGGCTTCATCTGTACCAACTATAGAACATTACGTGTTCCCCTCAACTGTGAGCCTAGTTCACAGTTGAGAATGTGCTGGACATATCTTAGGAACATGTAATATTCAAAGGAATATAAGTTAGAAAGTATATTTGTGTAAACAAATTAGGAATAACTGAACTTGATCCCTTGGACCTTTCCATGGACTATGTAGGAAACGTCTTCAAAAACTTGGTCCCATCCTTCATGCTTGTTGGATAGAGAGTGGATGACTACATGGAGAAGGTATTTCCATTAAGAAGAGACCTTTGCTTTCCTGAACATCTTGACTGAGAAGTCACCTTCATAGCCCATCAACTGGAGTGATCCATTTACTGCCTCCCTGTTAAAGGACAGTTACCATCTTCATCATCTAACCTCAGATGTTGGTTTATAGTGGCTGGAGTGATGAACACTATTCTCCCCTGCACTGAGGAAGAGAGTGCTTCTCACCATCCATAATGACCTCTTTGTAGGTTCTCCAAAACTCCAAGAGTTGATCTCCATGTAGTGGAGGGTCAATAGTGAGGGTGGTGAAGTAGGAAGAGCGAGAAAAAAATTGTAGATCCCTGAAAAATCAGGGTCTTTCTTAGTGGATAATTGAGCAATCTCATTGTGTTGTCTGTGTAGGTGCATGATAAAGGCTGGCTGGTTGTGCGGTACATGGTTGGCCATTTTATGAAGCTTTTATGAGAAAGATTGAAAGAACAACAAGGTTATTGAGAATTTAGGGCTTGAGAATTCAGATGAAGAAGAAGAAGAGAGAGTGAGACCTATTAGAAAGGCTATCTAAATGCTTAGATGTCAGACAAGGTTATTGCAAAAGATAAACTTTGAAATTTGAATGTTGGTAACACCTCTGAAAAGATGCCCAAAAAGGTAGTTATCTTGGAAGTGAAAAATCTTTTGAAGGTAATTTGTCTTTGGAAGCATAAAGAAAGCTTTTGAATCTAAGTTGACTTCAAAAGATATTCCATAGTTTGAGAAGAATTGTTTCGAAAAAAAATGTACTTAAAATTAATTTTTCTTTCGAGACAGATTTGGTTTCTGAAGATATTAAACTTCATAAGTTTTGCTAAAGGAGTGAATAAAACTTTCGAGACGTAATTGCTTTCATAAAAAAATGTCATTCAAAACATATAAGTACATTAAAGGATATTTAAGCTTTTGAAGATATTTAGAAGTTCTTCTGAAGTTAAATCCTTTAGTAAGTAGTCATTAGTTTTGAAGACATAATTTTTTTATGAAATCAAATTAATTTATTTCAAAAGAAATTTGTCTTCAATTCTTCAAAATTTTAAGGACTATATAATTTTGAAAAATTTATTCCAAAATTAATAGCGCTTATATGACTAATAAATTAGACAACATTAAAGACACACATTTTCATAAAACAATTTTGAAATTAATTTAAGAAAATCTACTCAAAGTTAATTATCCCTAAAGTTGATACAATATATTTAAATCTCTATTAATCAAATTTTTTTATGAATAGATCAGGATATTATTCTTTTGTGTTAACGTTGACCAGTTTATTCAATCTTTTTTCAAAATTATCTCTAATTAAATGATACCTGATATTGATGTGCTTTTTTTTGAATGCTTCACTGGGATTTTATGTTATGGGGATAGCACTATTATTGCCTAAGTGGATAGGAGTCTTCATGAAGTTGAATACATAATCTTGCAACTGATTTTGATTCCAAAGCACTCGAGCACACCAATTTGCAACAGCAATGTATCTAGCTTCAGCAGTTGATGCAGATACACATGATTATTTTTTGCATTGCTACGAGACTATCCTTCCACCAAGGAAATTACATCCCCCAGATATAGACTTGGCAGTCATATCATAACCACCATAGTCATTAACTATATATGCATACATATTGAAGTCATAATTTTTTAGATACCAAACTCCTAGTGTGGTAGCTCCTTTGAGGTATCTAAGAATCCTCTTGACAAGAACTAGGTGTGACATCTTGTGGTTAGCTTATATTTTGCACATATGGATGTGACAAACATGATATCTGCTAGCTATTAGGTACATAAGAGACCCAATCACATGCCTATATTTATGTTCATCCACACACCCCCCTCCAGATCAGGTCCTAGGGAGTGGCTTCTTGCCGTGGGAGTCTTAGCAACCTTATAATTAGTCAGATAAAATATTGTTAGTATGTCTTGTATAGACTTTGACTAGTTTATAAAGATGTCATTATCAACTTGCTTCACTTGAATTGCTAGAAAGAAACTGAGTTCCCCCATGGCAGTCATTTTAAACATGTTCTTCATTATCACCTCCAACTCTTTGTAGAGTTTTTCATTAGTTGACCCAAAGATAATATAATCTATATAAACTTAAACTAACATCAAGTCATTCTCTGCTCTTTTGATGAAGAGTGTATTGTAAATAGTACCTCTTTTGTAACCATGTTAAACTAGGTACTGTGACAATATCTCATACCACTTCCTTAGTGCTTGATGCAGCCTATAAAAAGCTTTGTCAAGCTTCCAGACATAATCACGATGATTTGGATATGCAAAGCCAGGTGGTTGACAGACCTACATTTCTTCATCTATCACTCCATATAGAAATAAACACTTGACAACAAGTTGGTAGACCTTGAAATCCTTTGATGGAGCAAAAGCAAGAAATATTATTATAGCTTCAAGGCTAGCTACATAAGCAAAAACATCTATATAGTCAATCCCTTTCTCTTGAGTGTACTATTGGACTACCAGTCTTGCTTATTCTTGATAACAAGTCCTTTATCATATTTCTTGTTCCCGAATACCCACTTGGTTCATATTGGCATCTTCCCAGGTGGAAGGGGACATAGGTTCCAAACACCCTGTCTTTTGAATCGAAGCAGTTCCTCCTGTATTGCTTCAATCCAGCTTCCATCTATTAAGGCTTTATAAACGTTCTTTTGCTCAATCTGGGATAAGAAGCAAGAGTGCAGACACACATTTTATGATCATGGGTTTGTCCTCTATTCAAGATGGTGCATGGACATCCAAATGACCTGAGGAAACCAATAAAAGGTCTCCTTTTGTTCCATAGTTCATAAGGTGTTTTACCATGAGTTTTGACTACAAATTTTGTTTTGCACATAACAGGTAGTGTTGACTGCCTCTGTCCAGATGGTGATATGCAGTTTAGAGTCAGAGAGCATGGTTCTTGCAGCCTCAATAAGTATTATGTTTCTCCTTTCAACAATAATATTTTGTTGAGGATTTTTAGGAGCACTATATTGTCTTGAAATACCTTTTCATCATAAAATGCATCAAGGATTTGGTTCTTAAGTTAAGTTTCTTATCACATCTTATGATCTTTACTTTATGACTACATTGATTTTCAACTTTTAGAATGAAGGATTTTGAGATTTCAGGGGTCTCATCTGCAGGACTGAAGGGTATGCACTTACAACACAACAACACAATGAAAAGAGTTACTTAGAACACTTAACAAATCAAATAGGGAACTGATTAATCTTTAGTGAAAGATGCTAAGAACACAAGTAAGAGTAAGAAAGAACAAGATGGCAAATAACACAAGTAATTGGTTTTCAAGAATGTTGTATATTGCTTCTCAAGTTCTATTACAAATGTTACAAAGCATAAAGGAAAATTACAAGTACTTGAGATACATATACTACATCCTATAGCCGGCCTTACTTCGAATGCCAGCTGGATACATAAGACTAGACAACTACAAAATCAAATGTAGAGTCAAAAGGCAGATTGCCTTTTGACTAGTGACTATGACATGGCATAGCTCACATCCTAATATATTACAAAAAGGATAAAAGTACATAAAGTAGAAAGCATAGATTCAGGACCTCAATGTACAGTTACCAAAAGCATGGACCTTTTCACCAACTCATGTAAGTTGGTGACTTTACAGAGTTGCAGTGGAAAGGTGGTCCAGTTTTATGCTAAAGTACATCAGATAAAGGCATATCTTCAAAAGTCTTTGGAAGAAATCTGTCTTCACTCTTTGGCTTCAGAAGACTTTGTCTTTGAAGCTTCGGAAGACTTCACTTTTGGCTTTGGAAGATGTTGGTCTTGGCTTCGAAAGATTTTACACTTAAAATATTTCCGGTGCAAGGTGTAAAACTTCCGAAGCATTTCTACTTTTGTTCTTCAGTGCATGCATGCAGAGAGACTTTGGATGTTTTGGCTGCATCAGACTTATAGGAATCCTTAAAAACTCCCCCTAAGCTGATGCTACCAAGACATTTAAAGATCTTCAGCTGTTGACAGTCCTCATAATGATGATGACCATGCCCTTCTTTATTAGATGGTCAGGATCACTCAGACTCTCATCATATCTTCTCATCTCAAAGAGATCATGTAGAGGTAGGTTGAATAAGTCTTCCCATGTGTAGAAATTTTCAACACCTTGATCTCTGATCACATGCCATCTCTCTGGATTAGTTATGAAGGTACAGGATAAGATGGGTCTCTCAGCTGCAAGAGGAGCCACTTGAATTGGAGTTGATTGGCTGCCTCTTCATGCACTTCCTCAGGTTGATCTGACTCAGCCTGAGGTGTAGAGGTGGATGATTTAGGCTTCTTCTTCTTCTTTGACTTTGGTTTGGAAGCCATCCTATTCTTCCTCTTAGAAGACTTTAACTGAGAAGACTGGTCTGCAGCACCTTGTTGATCAGTCTTGTCTTGCTCACTTGGGTTTGACCCTGCTGTGGATCAGAAGATGAAGCCTGCTGAGGCTCAGCAGGAGGTTCAGGTTGTGTTGTCTCAAATTGTTCAACCTTAACCTCCACTTCAGGTGGAGCTTGACTTGGAGGAAAGTGTAAGTCAATCAGCTCTCAACTCTTGATCTTCTGCTTGATTACCCTGATATGCTCATACATTGTCGATAGAGACATAGGGCCAAGTCTCCTTCCGGAGAATCCATACAGCTTCAAGAAGCTCATCATCCTTTATGTGTCAGCAGACTTCTTCATACTCTTTTGGATGATGGCTCTTGACTTTGTAGCACCATCCCTCATCTTTCTCTTTATTGCCTTTTGTTCTTTGAGCACTTAAAGTTCAAGTTGTTTGAGATACTCAAACTCAATGTACTCAAAGGACAAGGGAAAAAGTGCAGATGCCTGGAAGAGACCTGTGGCACTCAGATAGTTGATCATGTTTTGCCTATCTGTTTCCTTGTCTACCTGAGGTTCTTGTGTAGCTGCTACAGCCTCTTGCACAGGGCTTTCTTGAACTGGAGAGAGAGTAGGAACATGCTTGTATAACCTTTTTTGTCTCTTCTCCTCTTTGAATTGGAGAAGTAGCCTTGCATCCTTTGCTTTCTTCATCTCTCTTGACACTTCCATGTCAGCCAATTCATTTAGTTTTTGTAAGGGGAGAGATATAATCTCATCTATGTCATAGTTCCTGGTCTGTAGATAAGTAATCCTGACTGCCCTCAACTCATCATTTCGAGTGTTTGGTCTGGGGGCAGCCCTGATTGCAGCTTGCATAAAGCCTGAAGACCCAGAGGAACTTTCTCCCCATAACTTCCTCTTCCTCTCTCTCTCTCCTCCTCAATCTCCTCAGGAGTTAAAATCCTTTTCCCTTTGTCACCCACATACCTTTGTGACACAGGGTGGAGAGAGCTTTGGCCTTCATTGCTTGGTGTAGCATCCAAGCTCTGGCCAGAGAAAGGTTGTGAGACACCTTCACCAGCAGGTGTTTCACTGAGGGGATGAATTTTTGAAGTAGTTGTTGGTGTGACAGGGCTCTCAGGCTCTATCACTGGGCCTTCAGCCAAGGTTTTCCCTTTGAAGCTAATCTCAGGGTCTGCCTCAACATCTAGTTGACCAATGACATTACCTGATTGCCTTTGTCTCCTTCTAAGACTGTTTACTTTAGTAATTCTGTCTTGAATCCTGAGTACTAACCTGTCAGCTTGTCTAGATTGACTTGGGTTGACAAGTGGCATGTGGATCAAGTCAAGACCTTCATAGTAGTTCAAGGTCTGAAAATTGAACACCTCTTGCTGCCCTTGAACTCTTTGAAGAATGAGGGCTCTTCTATCAGCATCATACCTCCACCCAATAATGTAGTTTGAAGTTCCTTGAGGTGGGGATGATATAGTTCTTGGAATGCCTTCCTCAAAGAGACTCCTAATGACAGAGTCTATAATGTCCACATCAATGTGAACTTGAGGAAGTTGTTGAGTATGCATAATTTCAAGTGAGGATGGTGAGTCCTCAATATCCATACTCCCTGAAAAACTCCCAGGTTCTGTGACTGTAATGACTTTCTCTCCCTTTTTGGTAGCATCACCCTCTTGCATAGGTGAGCTAGGAGTTAGGTCAATCACATTCACAGGTTCTTATGTTCTTGGTTGAGCTCTTCTTAAGGGTCTCCCAGCTAGTTTTTCCCTGAAATAAGATATCTTAAGTTGCTAATTATTGACCCTGTTGTGCAGGGTATTCACCTGAGATTCAAGGTGACTAGCCTTAGAGACTAAATAGGAGCATGTTTTTGATAGTTTTTGCACCTTTAGTCTCAAATTCCCCTCATCTTCATCAGAAGAATCATTGGGGGATGAGATGATTTGACCAAAGTCCTCTCTTACCACCAGCTTCAGGTTCTTGACTGCTGGATTTCCTCTGCTCACTGACAGCCTCAGTTGAAGTGTCAATGGGCTGAGTTGCCATGGTTGAGGTCTTAATGATGTAATCTGTAACACCCGTTTGAAGCCGGCGAAGAAGAAAGAAAAGAAAATAAAGTCCAAAGTCGAGGGACCAAACTCGCCAACAAAGAAAAGTTGGGAAATGTGGTGATATGTGTAGGGAGAGGGCAGCCCACTCTCCCCACACACCACAAATTTCGGATTTTAAGAGGGGGAAGAGAGAAAAGAGGAGAAAAAGGAGAAAAAGGGGTGTTTCGGGTGATTCGGGTGTCCAAATTCGTCGAGCAGCAAGCCAAATCGAAGCCCTTGACGTTGTGCTCGATTGTGTGAGTTCTAGGACCCCACTTTTACTTGTTTTCAACCGATTTTGGGGCTGGAAAGCATTGAAAACCCGTTTTTATAAGTGTGTGTGTTTGACCCATTGGGGGTGTGATGTGTATGATGCGTTTTGTGTATGTTTCGGGCTTGTGTGTGCTTGTATGGTGTTATGGTATGCATTCCTAAGGTCCAGGAGGGTTAATTTAGGCTTAGAATGGGTTTGGATGAGCTTGGAGGCCGAAAATGGCAAATTGGGTTCGGGATGAACTCCATTCTGCATCAGCTAGGGCTAGGCGACCGAATGGAGGCCATACGGTCGAATGAGGGGCGATTGAAGGTCATTCACACGATTGGGTTCATTCACACGAGTGAGGGTTCAATCGCACGACTGAGAGTCCAGTCGCATGAGGAGTCATACGACTGAGGGTTATGTCACATAAGTGCTTAGTCGCATGAGTACATTCGCATTAGATCAGTCGCATAGGTGCTCATTCGCATCAGTCCCATCCGCATAAGGTCCATACGCACGACTGGATGTTCATTCGCATAGATGTTCATCCGCATGAGTCCAATCGCATGATGTTCAGTCGCATGAAGGCCATGCGACTGAAGGGTGTCCATACGCACGAATAGAGCTGTTGCATCCGAAGGAAAGTGTAGTTAGACTTCTGGCTTTCGGGGGAAAGTGCAGAGGTAAGTTTTGACATAAAGTTTCTTGTAAAGCATGTAAGGTGACTGTTATGGCCTTAGAGAGCATGTAGGGCATGATGATGTGGATGATGTTGCATGTTTATGCATGTTATGTATGTATGATGTCGCCCTGTATGATGATGATGAATGTGTATGATATGTTCCTTATTATGATGTATGGTTATCTTTCCTATGGCTTTACGTATTATGATGAATGAAATGAAGTATTATGTAACGTAAAGTGGAAAGAAATGACACGTCTTGCATGCATCGGATAACGGGTCATTCTTTGTGATTGACCATTAATGTAGAACCTCTACCGCTTACCCTTAGTACTGTGGCATACGTTTAGCTGTTCATTTATTGACTTCGGCCCAGTGGCTATGACTGATCAGTCATCATTAGTACTATGGCATACGTTTAGCTGTTCATTTATTGACTTCGGCCCAGTAGCTAAGACTGATCTGTTACCCCTAGTACCGTGGCATACGTTTAGCTGTTCATTTATTGACTTCGGCCCGGTAGCTGAGACTGTGTAGCATATGGTATTGGTATGGATGATGTCCGATGCGCAAGTAAGTTAAAAGGAACGAATGAACGAATGGATGAATGAAGAAGATAATAATGATATTATCTATGCGTACGTATGATGTGTGATCATGTTAAAGTAACGAATGGTTTTTATATGAAAGTAAAGTATGTTTTATAATAAAACTAGAACTCACTCAGCAACGCTGACTGTTTATATGTTTTCCACTTGGCAGGTAAAGTTTGCTGAGGATGGCACCGTGAAGCTACTCAGCTCTTTTTGGGATGACATTCTTTTGATTAATGTTTTTGCATTGTAATGCGAATAAGCTATTTTGTAACGAATGTTGTATTAACTTGCAAAAGCATTTATATAGAAATGAAAGTGTATTTTAATGTTCCGCTGCAATGTTTTTATGAGACAAATGTAAATATATGTTTTACGTGCGATGAATGACCAACTGTAAGCGTCCCGAGGACGGGGCCTTACAAGTTGGTATCAGAGCCAAAGTTTAAGTGAAATGGGTAAATTTTCAAAATAAACCTTAACTTAAACTGAAAATGGGACGAATAGGGGAGTGGGATGCCAAACTGAGTAGCTGCGTGCCATCAGGTATTTTCTTAAAGTTAACCGGTTTTATGTGCGCATGGTATATGTTATGTGTTGTATGTAGATTTGAATACTGATGTAGTCAGGACAGGTAATGCTTGGGGTATGAAGAGTAAAGTAAGTGGCTAATCACAACTGGCCACTGTAATTAGGGACTTACTATACTTGACATAAACTGAGTTGTTTCCTTGAATGACCGTGTTGGTGTTTGAATCTTTCAGTGTGATAGAGAATGGCTGGTGGTAGATCTTCTAGAGCTTCTAGGGGTGGAGGCCGTGGTGGCCCTGATGCTGAACCACGCCCTAAAAGAGGAAGGCCTAGAGCTGCGAAAGAGGTTCCTGCAGAACCTGAGACTCCTCATCCAGAAGCTGGGGATGAGAGTGCAAACTTGAGGGCCTCGGTAAAGGAGGCTGTTGTTGAAGAAGTACATCAGGTCATGCAGACAATCTTACCGTCTGTGGTGACCGAAGTCATCAAAGCTGTGAAGGAGGGGGAAAGGAAGGAGAGAAATAGGGCCTCGGGGGAGGGAGCAACGGAGCCTGAAACGATTTTCTCCGATAATGAGGAGGAAGAGGAAGAGGAGCCCGTGCGAGAAGTGGCACGAGGCTGTAACTACGGGTGTTTATGAGATGCAAGCCCCATACTTTTGACGGTAATGGTAATGTTGCTGCTGGGAAGATCAAAAGGTAAAGTTTGCCACCCATTCATTTGTGGACTTGGCACTATACTGGTGGGACAACATTGTCCAAGCGGAGGGTAATCGGGCAATCGGGAGAATGAGGTGGCCTGAACTGAAGAAGATGGTAATTGAGGAGTTCTGTCCTCACAAGGAGATGGATAAGATTGAGCGGGAGTTCCTGCAGCTGGAGGCGGGATCCATGACACACCAGCAATACACTACCAAGTTCAACGAGATGGCACGGTTGGTGCCGGATCAGGTGACGCCTCTTTCTCAGAAAATCAAGAGGTACATTCAGGGTTTACCGGTGGATGTTTGCCGGCATATGATCGCCGCCCGGCCAAGTACGTTTAGGTCGGCGGTCGATTTGGCCGGAAGACTTTATGATGAGAGGGGAGTGGTGGTGGTTGAATCGAATAGGAAGGGTGGTGGTGATCGAAACTGGAACGGGAAGAGGTTTGGTCGGGGTGATGCCTCGACGGGTAACAAAAAGGCACGGGTGGATGACCGCCGCGTGGCCACACCGGGAGCGGGGTCAAGGAGGTGTGGTAAGTGTGGAAGGGAGCATGCAAGAGAATGCAGGCTGGGTTTGAATGTGTGCTTCAAGTGTGGGAAGACAGGGCATATGGCAAAGGATTGCCTGTCGGGCAAATGTTTTAATTGTGGGGAAACTGGTCATATGAGCAGGGATTGTAAGAAGCCGAGGGCTGAGAGTTCAGGGGCGAAGAGGACGGGAGGTGATGGACCGAGGACGAGCGCCAGGGCATTCACCATGACACAGGAGGAGGCTAGGAGGACGACCCTGACGTTGTGTCCGGTACGTTTCTGGTGAACCAAACTTTAGCTTCTGTGTTATTTGATTCTGGTGCTAGTAAGAGTTTTATTTCTGCTGCTTTCTGTGCTAAGCTGCCTGTTAGTAGTAGACGTGTTGATGCGCCCTTTGATGTAGAAACTGCCATAGGTAAGCCGACCAGGATTTCTGAGATGATAGAGAATTGTGATGTGGAACTCGAGGGTCATAAGTTTCCTGTTAGACCGTTCGTGATGGCCTTAGGTGGTTTTGATTTGGTTCTTGGGATGGATTGGTTAGCGGACTTCGAGGCGAACATTGTGTGTCGCAAGAAGATGATTCGGTTGTTGGCGCCTGACGGTAGTTCAGTGACGGTTTATGGTGATCGGGTTACTACGATTCCGAAGGTGATCTCGATGGCAGTGGCGGGAAAGTGTATGAGGCGTGGATGTAGTGCCTACTTGGCCTATGTAAAGGATGTGGATACGCCGACACCACAACTAGCCGATGTATCGGTTGTGTGTGACTTTCCAGATGTGTTCCCAGAAGACTTATCAGGAGTGCCACCTGACAGAGAGATCGATTTTCAGATTGATCTGATACCGGGTGCCCAACCTGTCGCCAAAGCACCGTATCGGTTGGTTCCGACCGAGATGAAAGAGTTGATGGAGCAGTTGCAAGAGCTGCTTGATAAGGGGTTCATTAGACCGAGTATCTCTCCTTGGGGTGCTCCGGTCCTGTTTGTAAAGAAGAAGGACGGTAGTATGAGAATGTGCATCGACTACCGCGAGCTGAACAAGTTGACAGTGAAGAACCGATACCCCTTACCGAGGATAGATGATTTGTTCGATCAGCTTCAGGGTGCCAGTTGGTTTTCAAGGATAGATCTTCGATCTGGTTACCATCAGTTGAAGGTGAAGGCGCATGATATTCCTAAAACAGCTTTCCGTACGCGCTATGGTCACTACGAGTTTCTTGTCATGTCCTTTGGCTTGACCAACGCACCAGCTGCTTTTATGGATTTGATGAACCGTGTGTATCGGCCTATGTTGGATAAATCAATGATTGTGTTTATTGATGATATCCTGATTTACTCGAGGAGCGAAGCAGAGCATGCCGGACACATTCGGGAGGTTCTAGAGACGCTGAGGAGGGAGAAGTTGTATGCAAAATTCTCCAAGTGCGCGTTCTGGTTGCGCGAAGTTCAGTTCTTAGGTCACGTGGTGAATCCTGACGGAATAATGATGGACCCGGCGAAAGTGGAGGCGGTTATGCAATGGAAGTCACCAAAAACGCCATCCGAGATTCGTAGTTTCTTGGGTTTGGCGGGCTACTATAGAAGATTTATCCAAGACTTCTCTAAGATTGCTTCTCCACTAACTAAGTTGACCCGAAAAGAGGTGAAGTTCGTATGGGGTCAAGCTCAAGAGAAGGCGTTTGAAGAACTGAAGGCGAGATTAACTCAAGCTCCTGTTCTGTCATTACCCGATGGAAGTGAAGATCTGGTGGTTTATTCCAATGCTTCTTACTCAGGGTTGGGGTGTGTGTTAATGCAAAGAGGAAAGGTTATAGCCTATGCATCCCGACAATTGAAGGTTCATGAGGTCAATTATCCTACTCATGACTTGGAGCTGGCAGCCGTGGTCTTTGCATTAAAGATTTGGAGGCACTACCTCTACGGGACGAAGTGCACCATATTCACTAACCACAAGAGTCTAAAGTACTTCTTTGAGCAGAAGGATTTGAACATGAGACAGAGGCGGTGGTTGGAACTGATAAAGGATTATGACTGTGAAATCCACTATCATCCGGGCAAGGCCAATGTGGTGGCTGATGCCTTTAGCCGGAAAGAGAGGCCCGAGCCGATTCGGGATGAAAGCCTATCAGTTGATCATGACCTCCGATGTGATGAAGCAGGTTAAAAAGTTTCAAGATGAGGCATTGAAAGAAGATCATCTTAACTCTGAAAGGATGAGAGGTCTGGTTGGGGAATTGGGTGAAAACACACTCGGTATTAGAACCCGGTTCGATCGTGTGTGGATTCCTCGTTTTGGGGTTCTACGGGTGAAGATAATGGATGAAGCTCATAAGACTCGGTACTCCATTCATCCTGGTGCCACGAAAATGTACCATGATATGAAGAAAGATTATTGGTGGCCGGGTATGAAGCGCGACGTGGTGGAGTATGTGAGTAAGTGCCTTACTTGCTTACAGGTGAAGGCCGAGCACCAAAAGCCGTATGGGAAGATACAACCTCTGGATATACCGGAATGGAAATGGGAGCACATCACCATGGATTTCATTACCAAGCTGCCGCGTACCCCGAAAGGGTACGATGCCATATGGGTGATAGTTGATCGTTTGACGAAGAGTGCTCACTTCCTACCGATTCGCGAGACATATTCATCAGAGAGGTTGGCTGATCTGTTCATCAAAGAGATTGTAACTCGTCATGGTGTGCCGGTGTCTATTGTGTCGGATCGCGACACCCGGTTTACATCTAAATTTTGGAAGAAATTCCACGACGCCATAGGGACGAGGTTACATATTAGCACGGCTTATCATCCCCAGACTGATGGTCAGTCAGAAAGGACCATTCAGACGCTAGAAGACATGCTCCGGGCATGTGTGATTGATTTTGGTGGAAGTTGGGATGACCACCTACCGTTAGCCGAATTCTCATACAACAACAGTTATCATGCCAGCATTGGTATGCCTCCATATGAGATGCTATACGATAGGAGATGCAGAACGCCCGTTGTTGGGGTGATATTGGTCAAAAAGAATTGGGAAGCGTCGAGGTAATCGAGGCTACGACTGAGAAGCTTGAGAAGATTAAAGCCTTCATGAAGGCAGCCAAAGATAGACAGAAGTCGTATGCTGACAAACGACGCAGGCCGATTGAGTTCCAGGTGGGTGATCGGGTTATGTTGAAGGTCTCACCTTGGAAGGGTATCATTCGCTTCCGAAAGCGGGGCAAGTTGAGCCCCAGGTATATAGGCCCTTTCCGAATCATTGCTCGGGTAGGAGAGGTGGCCTATAGACTGGAGTTACCAGATGAGTTAAGTGGAATCCATCCGACATTTCATGTATCTCATCTAAGGAAGTGCTTAGCTGATGAAGATATGATTGTTCCACTGGAGGATATCGAGGTAGACAAACGGCTCAATTATGTGGAGCAACCCAGTGGCAATCATCGACCGAAAGGAGAAAAGGCTAAGGAATAAAGTGGTTCCTCTTGTGCGTGTACAGTGGAAACACAGGAAGGGATCGAGTCAACGTGGGAGACTGAGGAGGAAATGAGACGACATTATCCACGTTTGTTCAAAGAATAACAGGTTTCGGGGACGAAACCTATTTAAGGGGGGTGGACTTGTAACACCCGGAAATTTAATATATTGAAGCTGGCGAAGAAAGAAAAGAAAATAAAGTCCAAAGTCGAGGGACCAAACTCGCCAACGAAGAAAAATTGGAAAATGTGGTGATATGTAGGGAGAGGGCAGCCCACTCTCCCCACACACCACAAATTTCAGATTTTAAGAGGGGGAAGAGAGAAAATAGGAGAAAAAGGAGAAAAAGGGGTGTTTCGGGTGATTCGGGTGTCCAAATTCGTCGAGTAGCAAGCCAAAATGAAGCCCTTGACGTTGTGCTCGATTGTGTGAGTTCTAGGACCCCACTTTTACTTGTTTTCAACCGATTTTGGGGCTGGAAAGCGTTGAAAACCCGTTTTTATAAGTGTGTGTGTTTGACCCATTTGGGTGTGATGTGTATGATGCGTTTTGTGTATGTTTCCGGGCTTGTGTGTGCTTGTATGGTGTTATGGTATGCATTCCTAAGGTCCAGGAGGGTTAATTTAGGCTTAGAATGGGTTTGGATGAGCTTGGAGGCGAAAATGGCAGATTGAGTTCGGGATGAACTCCATTCTGCATCAGCTAGGGCTAGGCGACCGAATGGAGGCCATACGGCTGAATTAGGGGCGATTGAAGGTCATTCGCACGATTGGGGTTCATTCACACGATTGAGGGTTCAATCGCACGAATAAGGCTTCAGTCGCACGACTGAGAGTCCAGTCGCATGAGGAGTCATACGACTGAGTGTTCAGTCGCATAAGTGCTTAGTCGCATGAGTACATTCGCATTAGATCAGTCGCATAGGTGCTCATTCGCATTAGTCCCATCCGCATAAGTCCATACACACGACTGGATGTTCATTCGCATAGATGTTCATCCGCATGAGTCCAATTGCATGATGTTCAGTCGCATGAAGCCATGCGACTGAAGGGTGTCCATACGCACGAATAGAGCTGTTGCACCCGAAGGAAAGTGTAGTTAGACTTCTGGCTTTCGGGGGAAAGTGCAGAGGTAAGTTTTGACATAAAGTTTCTCGTGAAGCATGTAAGGTAACTGTTATGGCCTTAGAGAGCATGTAGGGCATGATGATGTGGATGATGTTGCATGTTTATGCATGTTATGTATGTATGATGTCGCCCTGTATGATGATGATGAATGTGTATGATATGTTCCTTATTATGATGTATGGTTATCTTTCCTATGGCTTTACGTATTATGATGAATGAAATGAAGTATTATGTAATGTAAAGTGGAAAGAAATGACACGTCTTGCATGCATCGGATAACGGGTCCTTCTTTGTGATTGACCATTAATGTAGAACCTCTACCGCTTACCCTTAGTACTGTGGCATACGTTTAGCTGTTCATTTATTGACTTCGGCCCAGTGGCTATGACTCAGTCATCATTAGTACTGTGGCATACGTTTAGCTGTTCATTTATTGACTTCGGCCCAGTAGCTAAGACTGATCGGTTACCCCTAGTACCGTGGCATACGTTTAGCTGTTCATTTATTGACTTCGGCCCGGTAGCTGAGACTAAGTGGGGTGTAGCATATGGTCTTGGTATGGATGATGTCCGATGCGCAAGTAAGTTAAAAGGAACGAATGAACGAATGGATGAATGAAGAAGATAATAATGATATTATCTATGTGTACGTATGATGTGTGATCATGTTAAAGTAACGAATGGTTTTTATATGAAAGTAAAGTATGTTTTATAATAAAACTAGAACTCACTCAGCAACGCTGACTTTTTATATGTTTTCCAGTTGGCAGGTAAAGTTTGCTGAGGATGGCACCGTGAAGCTACTCAGCTCTTTTTGGGATGGCATTCTTTTGATTAATGTTTTTGCATTGTAATGCGAATAAGCTATTTTGTAACGAATGTTGTATTAACTTGCAAAAGCATTTATATAGAAATGAAAGTGTATTTTAATGTTCCGCTGCAATGTTTTTTATGAGACAAATGTAAATATATGTTTTACGCGCGATGAATGACCAACTGTAAGCGTCCCGAGGACGGGGCCTTACATAATCACTTGCAGAAGTGAGAGCCTCTTCCATATGGACCTCTTGAACAGGGTATGGGAGATCCACCTCAGTAATATGTGACTAATGTGGGCTAGACAAAGGAGACTCAGGAGTACTCATCTCTCTTTGAGTAGGGGAAGAGTAGAGAGACTCATGTTACTCACTGAAACCTAAATCTTCATTAGTATAGAATGATAGGTTGGGAATGGGTTGATTTAAGTCTAAAGGCTGGGGATGGTAACTGTCCCCTGAAGGTTGTTCACTTGAGTGTTGAGACTCAGAGTGAAGGCTTAAGGCAGTTGGGCTTGTGAGCTCATCAGGGTGAGCATGAGGAAACTCACTACGGATGTTGAAGAGATGGGAGTGGTTTGCTCCTCAGGAGAAGTGGGAGCTCTAGAGTCCACTTCCTCCTGTATGGGTGAGTGTATGGGGGCCTCCACAAACTCAATAACTTGAGCAGGGGTTCGTTTGGATTTTCTTTGGTAGGTGAGGATGATTTGTGGTCTTTTTGGTGGTTGGGAGGTAGATGGTGTGGGCTCAATACTAGCTTGTGTTGCTAGGTTGTCACCTTGAGCAATGAGCTCTAACATTTTTGGGACAAGGGCTCTTCTACCCCTGAGAAGCCTACAGTTGGCTTCTTTATAATTTTAAAGATGTCGGGCTTCATCTATCCCAATTTAAGAATATTACCTGTTCCCTTCAACTGTGAGCCCAGTTCACAGTTGAGAATGTGTTGAACATATCTAGGAAACATATAATACTCTAAGGAGTCCAAGTTAGCAAGCAAATTTGTATAACTGAGAGTACCTGAACTTGACAACTTGAACCATTCCATGCACTATGAAGGAGAGATCCTCAGGAATCTCGTCCCACCCTCCATGCTTGTTTGACAAGCTGTGGATAACCACATAAAGCAAGTATTTCCACTAGGATGAGACCTTCCCTTTCCTGAAGGTCTTTACAGAGAAATCTCTCTCATAGCCCATCTGCTCAAAGGAATGATTGATAGCTTCCTTTGGGAAAGACAACTCACCTTCTTCATCATCCAGCTGTAAGTGAGTGTTGATGATGGCCAGAGTGATGAAGATTGTCCTCCCCTGCACTGTGGCAGACAGTGCCTTCTCCCCATCCATAATGACCTCTTGGCAGGTCTTCAAGAATTCAAGCAGATGATCCTCATAGAGAGTAGGATCAATGGTGGGGGGTGGAAGTAGTTGGATAGAGCCAAGAAACGGCAAACCTCCGAGAAACTTTCATCTTTCTCAGAGCTTAGCAGAGCAACCTGGTTGTGTTGCCTATGAAGTTGCATGGAGAAATGTGGGTTGTTTCTGCAGTTTAGATTGGCCATTTTGAGAAGCTTAAGGGTGAAGAAAGATGAAGAACAAAGGCGGTTTGAGAGAATTTAGGTTTAAGGAATGGTGTAATTGAAGAAGATAGTGAAAGATGGGGGAACCGTTGGGTATTTATGTGAAAAAGATTTGAGACAAAGTTAATGGAAGAGGATAAACTTTGAAATCCAGATGTCGGTCCCACCTCTGAAAAGTAGTTTACTTTTGCCCAAAAAGTTGTTTTCTTAGAAGTCGAGAAATCTTCCGAAGGTTATTTGCTTCGGAAGTCCTGAAAGAAAAAGCTTCCGAAGGCAAACTGGCTTCGGAAGATATTTCAAAGGTTTTTGAGAATTTTGCTTCGGAAGAGAATTAATGCTCAGAGATTTTTAGTTTAAGGAGAATAAAAACTTCCAAAGGTAAATTGCTTTCGGAAGGAACTTGTTCTTTGAAAACATACGAGTACTTAAGTTGATTTTAAGTTTTGGAAGATATTTTAGAGATTTCTTCCGAAGGTAAAATTACTGAAGTATTTATTTGTTTACTAAGACATAAATTTCTTCCGAAGGTAAATTTATATCTTCCGAAAAGAGAAGAGATCGAAATTTTCAAAATCTAAGAAATGTCTTTAGAAAAGATTTTTCTTCCAATGAAAGAAAGGCTTATGAAGGTGATAAAATAGACAACTTAGGACACACAGGTTTTAAAAATAATATGAGTATGTTTTAAGAAAAGCTATTCAAAGTTAATCATCCCAATAGCTGATACAAGATATTTAAATCTCTGCTCATCAAAAGCTTTAGTGAACAGATCAGCATATTGTTCATTTGTGTTAACTTTGACTAGTTTGATTAATCCCTTTTCAAAGTTATCTCTAATCAAATGATACCTGCGGATATTGATATGCTTTGGTCCTTGATGCTGTCCACAAGATTTTCTGTGATTGAGATAGCACTGTTTTGTCTATGTGGATGGGAGTCTTCTTGAAGTTGAATCATAGTCTAGCATTGATTTTGAATCCAAAGCATTGAGCATAGCAGCTTGCAGAAGCAACAAGTATTCAGCCTCAGCAGTTGATGAAGACATCATAGGATTGTTTCTTACATTGCCAAAAGACTACTCTTCCACCAAGAAATTGACATCCCCCTATGTAGACTTTGCAGTCATGTTGCAACTACCATAGTCACTATCTGTATAAGCATATAGATTATAGTTAGAATTCTTTGGATACCAAATGCCAAGTGATGGAGCACCTATGAGATATCATAAAATTATTTTAACAGTGACCAGGTGTGACATCTTAGGATTGGCTTGATATCTTGCACAAATGCATGTAGCAAACATGATATCTAGCCTGCTAGCTATGAGGTACATAAGAGATCCAATCATTGCCCTGTAGAGATGCTCATCAACACACTCCCCTTCAAGATCAGGTCCAAGGGAGTGATTTATGGCTATTGGTGTCTTAGCAACCTTACAATCAGTCATGTTGAACCTTTTAAGTATGTCTTGTACATACTTTGACTGACTTATGAAGATGCCATTTTCAACTTGCTTCACTTGAATTCCTAGAAAGAAATTGAGTTCCCCCATGGAACTCATTTCAAACCTGTCCTTCATCAGCTTCTCGAAGTCTTTGCAGAGCTTTGGATTAGTTGACCCAAAGATAATGTCATCTACATATACTTGAACTAGCATAATGTCATTTCTTGTTCCTTTGATGAAGAGAGTTCCATCTATAGTACCCTTTTTATAGCCATGCTGACAAAGATACTGAGATAGAGTCTCATACCACTTCTTTGGTGCTTGGTGCAGCCCATAAAGAGCTTTATCAAGCCTGCATACATCATCAGGATGATTAGGATCTGCAAACACAGGTGGTTGTCTTACATACACCTCTTCATCAATCACCCCATAAAGAAAAGCACACTTGACATCAAGTTGGTAGACCTTGAAGTTCTTGGATGCAACAAATGCTAGGAATATCCTAACTGCTTCAAGTCTTGCTACAGTAGCAAAAACATATGTGTAGTCAATTCTTTCTTCTTGAGTATACCCTTGAACAACTAATAATGCCTTGTTCTTGATGACAAGTCCTTTATCATCCTTCTTATTCCTTAAAACCCATTTGGTTCATCTGGTAGTCTTCCCTTAAGGAAGAGGACATAGGTTCCAAACCTTTTGCCTTTTGAATTGAAGCAGCTCTTCTTGTATAGCTTCAACCCAACTTCCATCCTTTAGAGCCTCATCAATTTTCTTTGGCTCTATCTGGGACAAGAAACAAGAGTGAAGACAAACATTTGCTTCATGGGTTGTCCTCTTGTTCTCACCCCTGAATCAACATCTCCAATGATGTTTGTGGTAGGATGAGACTTGTGGATCCTTAGATGAGGGATCACAACAAGCTGCTTAGACAGATCTAAATTTGAGAAATTTTGATCTGGCAAGGAAGATTCACCCTCCAGATCATCACACTTTTCAAGATTGACTTGATCCAATGAGTGAGTGACATCATTGATGTTGTTTTCAGTGGAGTGGTTATCAACATCAAGAAATTCCTAATCACTTTCACCACCACCATTCTCTCCAACATTTGAAGCTCCTTCCTCTGAGCTTTGTGCCTCTAAGTTGGAATTTGAAGGCACCCCAGTAGGATTTGTCATTGATGTGCTAGTAGAAACTTCATTTGCAGGATTGGTTACCACTGGAGCTGAAGATGTGTAGTTTGAAGGTCTTCTTAGCTCAAATCTTAGGTCAGGATCACCCATAGGTAGTATATCTGTGGACCCTGAAACATTCTCAAAGATTAGTTAAAACAATTGATAACTAAATCAAGATCAAATAGCCAATCCAGACCAGAACCTTTCACAGTGGGAGTGTGCTCATTGAAAGTCACATTGGCTGACTCCTCAACTACTCTACTTTTAAAATTGTATTCTCTATAAGCTTTAGCTTGAGAAGAGTATCCAATGAAATGTCCGTCATCTGATTTCTCAGCAAACTTGGCAATTTGATCTTTGGTATTCAAGATGGTGCAAGGACATCCAAATGACCCGAGAAAAGCAATGAAAGGTTTTCTCTTGTGCCAAAGTTCATAAGGAGTCTTACCATGTGTCTTAACCACTAAAACTATACTTTGCACATAGCAAGCAGTGTTCACTGCCTCTGCCCAGAAGGTGATGGGCAGTTTAGAGTCAGACAACATAGTTCTTGCAGCTTCAGTTAGTATCATGTTTCTTCTCTCAGCAACACCATTTTGTTGAGGAGTCCTGGGAGCACTATATTGTCTTGTAATACCTTTTTCATCACAAAATGTATCAAGGATTTGATTCTTGAATTCAGTTCCTTGATCACATCTTATGGTATTGAACTTGTGATCACATTGATTCTCAATCTTTAAGATGAAATTATTCAGAATTAGGGTCTCATCCTTAGTTCTAAGAAAGAAGACCCAAGTGAATCTTGTAAAGTTATCTTTGATCACCAAACAATAAGAGGTCCTTCTAGACTCATTACACTGGTGGGGCCAAACAGATCCATATGTAATAAGTGTAGGGGATTAATGATGGAATTTTTTTCCTTTGGCTTGTGAGATACCTTGTGTTGCTTCCCCTTCAGGCACGCAACACAGTGGTCATCACTTGTAAACTCTATCTTTGGTATTCTAGTTACCAATCATTCTTAATTAATTTATTCATGTTTTTAAAGTTTACATGGCATATATTTATATGCCAGAGGATAGACTCATTATTATTTGCTTTAGGCAGAAAGCATGAAACTTCTCCCGAGGGAGATGTTTCTTGCAAATCCATCTTGTACATGTTCCTTTTTCTAGGGGCTCTGAGCAGGATGTGCTTATGAGGAATGACCAACCCAGGCCTGAGAACAATGCACTCATGTTTAGTGAAGAGCATGTTATGACTCTGATCACAAAATTGGGATACACTCAGAAGATTGTACCCAAGCTCCTTGACAAAGTTTACATTCTCAATGCTGAGCTTACCATTTGTGACCTTGCCCCTTCCTGTAATGTATCCTCCTGCATCTCCTCCAAAAGCAACTGGTCCTCCATCAATTCTTTCAAATTTTTGGAGTAGTGACCTATTGCCTGTCATGTGCCTGGAACAACCACTGTCAATGATCCATACATTTCTGTTTGTCTTGAGCTATTCCTACACAAAAGAGATGGTTAGTTACATATGGAAACCCAAGTCTTATTGGTCTTAGGCTCATCAAAAGAAGTTGAAGACAATGCAAGAGTAATTGATCCTATAGTCATGCTAGAAGGATCATTTGCTGATAAACTTTCAGCCACTTGGTCTTTCTTTGACTTCCACACCACCTTTGGAAGCTTAAACTTGACCTTCAATACTTCGGAAGTTTTGATGACTTTGGAAGTTTTGATGACTGGACAGTCGGAAGATCTTGCTTTCACTGCAGTAGACTTCAGTGCTTTGGAAGTATTCCTTTCTTCCGAGACCAAATTTACTTCCGAAGGCAAGTTTCCACTTGTCTTCTTCTTCATTTTGGAGCTTCCGAAGGAAACAGATTTTGCTTCTGAAGCTTGCTTCTTCTTTTCCAAACTCTTAGAAGTTTCTTTCTTGGGCATGTGGAGAGTACTCTTTGGATTGTAAACACAATCCTTAGCAAGATAAGAAGTACTCCCACACATGACACAGTCCATTTTCTTCCTTCTAGGAGTTTTCCTTTGTGAACAAGGCAAAACTTGATCACTTTCCTTCTCCATCTTCATCTTTGCAGATGTTGTGGCAATTCTTGTAGGGATAGAACTATCTTTGGAGCTGGATGGTTCACGTTGTACAGTAATGGTGCACAACTGATCAGCCTTCTTCTTGATGATGGGATGATTTGGACATGAACCAGAACTCTTGTTGATGGTGTTCAAGTTGGTGTCTTCAGCCTTCAACTTCAAATCCTGCAGAGATGAAGACTTGTTTCTGTGCAGAATTGAAAGTGGCCTTGATCTATTGAGTCTTTTTGGACTTTCTTTTGGTCTTCCTGATCAAGTTCTTTCTCCTTGACTTGGTCATCCCAACAGCTTTGTTCTCCTTAAAGGGATGGTGACTCTTCTTAGAATGCTCTTCTTCACTCTTCTCAGAGCCATTCTCCACCATCTCCTCTTCATCCTCTTCAGTCACAGGATCTATGAGGGGAAGCTCATCTTCACAAGTTCCACACCTAGAAGTTCTTACAAACAAGATTGTGTGTAGAGGAGCTATCTCACAAGATCCCAGTTCCTGCTTATTTTAAAAACAAACTTTTACATGCAAGGATGAGGATATTATGTTCTTGAAGGTCTCTTCTTCAAGAACACATTTTTCTGCCTTGGCTTTGATGATCACAAGCTCAGCCTAGCATTCAGTTAGCTTAGTAATGAGGTCTTTTATCTTAGTCTTGTAGTTTGTATGCTCATGTTTAAGAGTTGAAATGGTTTTCTCTAAGTCCTCTATCTTTAGTTTATAATCATTTTTGGCTCTTTTAAAATCAGCTTTTAAGATATTTAAAGACTCAAGATCAGATCTCATTTCTATGTTATAGGACCTGTATCTATTGACTTTAGCAATGCATTCAGGAGTACAAAGATGTTCCAATACCTTTGCTTCATCGTGTTCTGTCATGAGTGCTTGGTTTGGAGATGCATCTTCTACCTGAAAGCTCCGGTTAAAGCCTCCTTCTTCAACAGCAACTGCAGCTTGCTACTTTGGCTTCTCATTCTGGGGGGCTTTCTCAGTGTAGTTTGGTCTGGTTTGTGCTTGGACACCATTTGTCCTTGGTGCCTTAGACTCCCTTGCAATGTGTCCCATCTGGTTACAATTGTCACACTTTACTTTGCTTTTGTCCAGCCCAAACTTTCCACTGACTGCATTGCTTGGAAACTTTCTCCATGTACTCTTGTATAACTTCTTGGCTCTGTGAGTGAGAAGTGCCATCTGCTGGACTATCTCCATGTACTCCAGATCTGGATGGATACAATCCAAATCTTCAAGGGTGAAGAGAAAGTTGCCTAAGCTTTCATCAGCAGAGACAAAGGCATGAGAAGACTTGTCTTTTGGAAAGGACTTCCTTGAGTGTAGTTTTCCCTTGGAGTCTCTAGGAAGGTGATGAAGGGGCCCTTTTGTAAGTTGTCAGGGTAGCATATAAGATGATGTTGTGGCTCAATGCTTTCCCTTTCAACCACATGAAGGGCTAAACTCAGTTGATTGCTGGAGTTACCAGATGAGTTTTGCATGTTCATCTCCATCTAGTAGCCACTAAGAATACCATACAACTCTGTAAGAGTAAGAGTCTTAAGGTTCTCAGTCCTCTTGATAACAACACAGTAATGTGTCCATTGTCTAGAAAGAGAGAACATAAAGTTTCTTACAATGTCCCTGTTCTCAAGAGTTACTCCAACATCCATTAGAGTATCCACAATCTCAACATACCTGAAGTATTGTTGAGTCATGGTTTCACCAACCTTAAAGGTGAAATTTTCAAACTGCTGCTTCAGGAGATTCTTCATGTTCTCCTTTGCTTCAGTAGACCCCTCATACATCAGCTTCAGTGCTTCCAATAGTTTTTTGGTAGTTTTTGCACTTCTTGAAGCCTCTATAGATGGAGTTTAGAAGAGCAGTTTGAAGGGCTGTCATGGCTTTCTGATCAATATCTATTCTCTTCCTGTCTTTTTCGGAGTAATCAGCCACAACCTTTGGAATCATACCACCACCAGTAGCAGAAGTGGTGCTTTGTATGTAAGGTCCTTCAACAATAGAGTCCCACATCCTGGAGTCTTGAGACTTGATGAAGCCTTCCATTCTTTGACACCAAGTATGAAAGTCTTCAGGAGTGATTATTGGAGACTTTGTCATAGTTCCAGTTCCATATCAGCTTTGGTAATAGCTGTCATTTGAGTTGTTAAGTATTTTGTGTGTGTGAGGGATCTTAAGATGGTGAGATCTTATATCAAGAGCCTGAAATGCTCTGATACCAAATGCAGGACCGGTGAAGGGTATGCACTTACAACACAACAACACAATGAGAAGAGTTACTTAGAACACTTAACAGATCAAATAGGGAACTAGTTAATCTTTAGTGAAAGATGCTAAGAACACAAGTAAGAGTGAGACAGAACAAGATGGCAAACAACACAAGTAATTGGTTTTCAAGAATGTTGTATATTGCTTCTCAAGTTCTATTACAAATGTTACAAAGCATAAAGGAAAGTTACAAGTACTTGAGATACATATACTACATCCTACAGTCGGCCATACTTTGAAGGCCAACTGGATACAAAAGACTAGATAACTACAAAATCAAATGTAGAGTCAAAAGGCAGATTGCTTTTTGACTAGTGACTATGACATGCCATAGCTCACATCCTAATATATTACAAAAAGGATAAAAGTACATAAAGTAGAAAGCACAGATTAAAGACCTCAATGTACAATTACCAAAAACATGGACCTTTTCATCAACTCATGTAAGTTGGTGACTTTACAGAGTTGCAGCGGAAAGGTGGTCCAGCTTTATGGTAAAGTACATCAGATAAAGGCGTATTTTCAAAAGTCTTCGGAAGAAATCTATCTTCACTCTTTGGCTTTGGAGACTTTGTCTTTGAAGCTTCGGAAGACTTCACTTTTGGCTTCGGAAGATATTGGTCTTGGCTTCGGAAGATTTTACACTTATAATATTTTTGATGCAAGGTGTAAAACTTCTGAAGCATTTCTATTTCTGTTCTTCAGTGCATGCATGCAGAGAGACTTTGGATATTTTGGCTGCATCAGACTTATAGGAATCCTTACATCATCCTTATTACTAAGAAATAAGACCCAAGTATATCTTATGAAATTATCTATGATTACAAGGCAGTATGAAGTTCTTCCTATACTATTTACACGAGTGAGGCCAAAGAGATCCATGTGTAATAAGATTTTAGGGGTCTCATCCTTTCAGACATGCAACACAATGGTCATCACTTGTAAACTATTTATTTTACATTCCAGTTATCAAATCTATCTTAATCAGTTCATACATATCCTTAAAGTTTACATGACACATTCTTTTATGCCAAATGAAAGATTTATCACTACTGGAATTAGTTAGAAAGCAAGAAAATTCTCATGAAGGGGAGGTTTTTTGCAAATCCATTTTGTATTTGTTCTTTTTCCTGGGGGCTCTGAGCAAAATATGCTTTTGAGGAATGATCACCTCGGGCTTAAGAACAATGCACTCATGCTCGGTAACGAGCATGTTATGTCTCTGGTTACAAAATTGAGATACACTCAAAAGATTGTACCCAAGATTCTTGACAAAGTTTACCTTCTTAATGCTGAGGTTACCATTTATGACCATGTCCCTTCCATTGATGTAACCTCTTGATTTTTATCAAAAAGCAACTGACCTTCCATCAATTTTCTCAAAGTCTTGAAGCAAAGAGCCATTGCCAGTCATGTGCCTGAAAAACCACTATCAATGATCCATACATTTATTTTGGTCATAAGTTGTTCCTATATACTAAAAGAGATGGTTAGTTACATTTGGAAACCCAGCTTTGTAGGTCTTGGGCTTATAAAGGTGAACTAAAGGTAGTTCAACAGTTGTTGATCTTATATGCAAACTTTGAGGATCCTTGGCTGTTATTGATGAAGAAACTTCAGTCACATGGCCTTCCTTCATCTTCCACACCATATTTGGAATATTAGACTTGGCTTTCAAAAATTCAGAAGTTCTTAGGACTTAGCAAGCTTTGGAGACTGAAACCTTCGAAAGCTTTTGCATCCACTACAGCAGACTTGAGTGCTTCGAAAGCATTCCTTTCTTTCGAGACAAAATTTTCTTTCGAAGATAGTTTTCCACCTATCTTCTTTAGTGTCACCTCGATGTTTCTGAAGGAAAATGGTTTTCCTTCCGAAGTTGTTTTCTTCTTCTTCTCAGAAGTCTTCTTCTTGTTTATAAGGATGGTACTCTTAGGACTGTAAATGCAATCCTTAGCATAATGAGTTGTACCACCACAATCATACATTCCATGGGCTTCCTTCTTAGATTTCATCTTCATCTTCCTCTTGGATAAGATCAATAGGAGGAAGCTTGTCTTTACAAGTTCCATACCTTGGTTCTTTGAATGATAGTAATATGTGTTCAGGAGCTATTTAATATGCTCCCAGTCCCTACCTGTTCTGATAACAAACTTTTGCAAGCAAGGATGAAGACATGATTTTCTTGAAGGTTTCCTCTTCAAGAACATATTTTTGTACCTTAGCTTTGCTGATTACAAGCTTAGTCTGACATTCAGTTAACTTGGTAACAAGGTCTTTTATTTTAAAATTATAATCATTTAAGCTTATAATGGTTTTCTCTTAGTCCTTTATTTTAAGCTTATAATCATTTTTTTCTCTTTTAAAATTATCTTTTTAAAATGTATACGGACTCAAGATCATATCTTACTTCCAAGCTGTAGGACCTATACATGTTTACTTTAGCAATGTATTAAGGAGTACAAAGATGTTCTAATACCTTAGTTTCATCATGATTTGCCTTCACTACTTGGTTTGGAGAGACATATTCTACCCGAAAGCTCCATTCAAAATGTCCTTTTCAACAACTGTAGCTTGCAGCTTAGGTTAGTCGGGCTTCTCAGTTCTTGGAGCTGTATTAGTGTAGTTTGATATAGACTATTTTTAACCACCATTTGTTCTAAGTGCTTTACACTCCCTAGAAAATTGGCCTATTTGGTTACAATTGTAACACTTTTCTTTGCTTTTGTCCAACCCAAACTTTCCACTAGTCATATTGCTTGGAAACCTCCTCACTGTCCTCTTGTAGAACTTCTTGGCTCTATGAGTGAGAGTAGCCATTTGCTGGATTGTCTCCATGTATTCCAGATCATCTAGATGGATGCACTCTAGGTCTTCAACAGTGAAAAGAAAGTTGCCAAAACTTTCATCTGAAGACACAAAGGCCTGAGAAGAGTTGGGCCCTTGGAAGGGTCTTCACTGAGTGTAGCTCTCTATTGGTGTCTCTAGGAAGGTGATGAAAGGGCCTTTTGGTGAGTTCTTAGGGTAGGGAGGATATGATGTTGTGGTTCTCTACTATCCCATTCAACACATGAAGGACTGAACTCTTTTGGGTGCTAGATGAGCTAGGTGAAGGATTTTGCATGTTCATCTCCATTTGGTAACCGCTCAAGATACCATACAACTTAGTGAGAGAGAGGGTAGTGAGGTTCTTAGTTCTATTGATGGTCATACAATAGTGTGTACATTATCTGGGAAGAGAGAACATGCATTTTCATTTTATGTCCCTATTCTTAAGTTTAACTCCAACATCCATTAGAGTATCTACAATCTCAACAAACCTGAAGTATTGTTGAGTCTTAGTTTCAATTGTCTTGAAGGTGAAGTTTTCAAACTGCCGCTTCAAGATGCCTTTCTTGTTCTCCTTAGCTTTCACAGATCTTTCATACATCATCTTTAATGCATCCCAGAGTTCTTTTAAAGTCTCGCAGTTCATGAAGCCTCCGTAGATGGAGTTGGGAAGAGTAATTTGAAGAGCGGTCATGGCTTTCTAATCAATGTCTATTTTCTTCCAGTCTTCTTCAGAATAATCAGTCACTTCCTTAGGTATCATCCTACCTCCTATAGTTGCTGAAGTAGTACTTAGGATGTGAGGTCCTGAGACCACAAATGTCCACATCCTGTTGTCTTGAGACTTGATAAATCCTTCCATCCTTATGCACCAAGTATCAAAGTCATCAGAAGTGATCAGTGGAGACTTAGTCACGATGGCAGTTTCCATATCAGATTTAGTAAGATATTCCATTTGAGAATGTAAGTCTTTTTACCAAAAAAGGGGAGAAAGTCACCACAGTCATAGAACATGAGAGCATTGGCTAGAGAATGGATATTGAGCATTCACCACCCTCACTTGCAATTGTCCAGGCCCATATCAATGTGGATGCTGTTTTTCTTATCTTTTGTCCATATTTCTTTACCTGCAAGTAAGTGTATGTGAAACTGAAGAGTGATTAAAGATGGTGAGATCTTTCAATCAAGATCCTATGAAGCTCTAATACCAATTCTAGGTGTGGTTATGGTTGTTCAACAATAGTCTCACAGTTGGAGATAACACACTTACTATATCAAATAGTGAACCAAGTAAAGAAACAACAAACAAAACATAAGAACACTCAGAACACAAATACTAATTTTCAAGGATGATATATATTGCTCTTAATTATTTTACAATTATTACAATGGTTAGTACTAAGACCAGTTACATGAGATACTTTATACTACATCCTATATCCGGCCATCCTTTAAAGGCCAGCTAGACACTAATCTAGACAAGAATATCAATGTAAAGTCAAAAGGTAGATTGTCTTTTGACATGTGACTATGACATTCCATACCTCACATCCTATTGTATTAAAATAAGGATAATAGTACTAAAGTAGAAAGCTATACACAAAGACACCATACTGAATAGATGACAAGTGTAAAAAGGTAATCACCAGCTTATATAAGTTGATGAGTCTTTAAGCTGGCAGTGGATAGGTCTTCTTCTTTTGTCAAAAGTACATGAGAGAAGTATGTTTTCTCTATCTTCAGAAGAGTGCAGTCTTCAAGCATTGGAAGAGTTTGTCTTCAACCTTCGGAAGACTTATTTTTTGGCTTCTAAAGCTTTCTGTCTTTGGTGACACTTTTTTATTTTTCTTTGTGCCAGGTCAAATCTTCTGAAGTAACTTTCTGTATTTTAGTGCATGCTGAGGGATCTTTGGTTAGCATAAACCTTTAAGATAAACTCTTACAGATATCCACTATCAAACCA
This sequence comes from Flaveria ramosissima, assembly GCA_025215565.1. Taxonomy (NCBI): domain Eukaryota; kingdom Viridiplantae; phylum Streptophyta; class Magnoliopsida; order Asterales; family Asteraceae; genus Flaveria; species Flaveria ramosissima. Next base: position 59,753,417 of record CM046035.1, on the reverse strand, counting down.
TGTATGATATGGATGAAAACAAAAGGCAGCTAACCATTTAAGTTCTATGAGTCCTAAAGCAATTGCTCCATATCCAAATATGGCAAGGAATCATGACTACTATTTGAGCTATACTCAAATACGCCAACAATAGCAGCCTGTTGTTCCACTTAGACAAGAAGTTCAAGAAAAATCTATTCCATATTTTCCATCATCTTTTCAAGCTCAATTTCTCAAGCTATTCTAGTTTCACATGTTAATCAAACTCACATTGCTAAGCAAAATTTTCCTGTTCCTAAGCTAACAATTCAATTTATTGAGGAACATCTTGCCTTGTTCACCATATTATTAATGCTATTAAAAATAATGATATAAAATATCAAATGAGCATGGAAGTCTATAGAGCCAAAACTTTATCAAAAGAACCAAAAGAAAGGCTTTTAAGATAAGAAATAATAGCAAAATTAGATTTTAGATAAATCCAACCTAAGATGCTATAGGTGTGGCAACCGAGGCATTTTTTCGGGAATGTGCTAAACCTAAAATTACACCATCCATAAGGAAACAAGAAGATGGTGATATATGAGGTTGAAACTACTTTCATCTACTACTGATAAGACCATGATATCTCATATAATTCCTAATTATGGTTGGTGTAATCTAATACAAATCTTAGAGTTAAAATGTGGTATGATATTGTTTGAAGTTCAAAATAAGAAATCTCATGAAGAAGTTGATGATATTCTTGGAGATTTATGTCAAGTGATTTGCTTGACGATTAACAGAAATTGGTGAAATTGATCAAGAATTTTTTTCTTCCTAAGGTTGTTGGAGATTTGAATGTTTCTAAAGAAAGTGTGATCAAGATTTTAAGGTCAGTGAGGTTAATCATGTTTTCGAAATTCATGTTAAGAATCACCTTGCGTGGATTGTGAGATTGAGGAAAGTATGAAAGATCATATTCGGTATATTTTTGAAGAAAAGAAGATTGTGACTAAAAGTTCATTTGAAGAGAAAATTAAGATCGTTGAAGTTGTTAAAGTTGCTCAGTTTTAAGTTGAGAAGAGTTCTGAAGCTGTTAAAAGTGTTGATGAAACAAAGATTCTTGAAGAAATGGTTCACAAGAGGTTCATGATGTATGTGGTAAAAGATGAAGCTAAATCTTCTACAAACAATGAAGGTATATGATGATCTTTGTTCATCAAAGTGTGTTGAAAATGTTTGACGATATCAAGCTCATAATAATCAACTGATTTTGGAATCCTTAAAACTACAACAATTTAATCAAAATATATAACTGATGATGAGATTTTCAAAGACAATATTGATGAATTAAACAAAATAATTTATCAATTACAACTATTAAAAAAATCATGATACAAAATGCACCAGATAAGAACCAATTGAATTGTAGAGTTCACAAATATACACTCGGGAAATCAAAATATACTTCACGTAAAAACTCAAGATCATGTGAGAACTTTGATCCAACCAATATTTACTGAAGTTAAACCAAACCTATGCAAGAACATTTGATGAAGCGAAAATTTGAAGTCCATGTTAAAACATTAGGGTATGCGAAAACTATGTAATTTTGTATTAATAGATCAATTACGATGTAATTTGTATCATTTGTTATTGCCAACATTGTAATGATTTGAACAAGCAATTTTGAAAGAATATACGAGAGAACTTTATTTACTCTAGTTGTTTAACTATAATTTGACATTTAAACTCATGTTATGATGATGATTCAACATTAATTCCATGTTTCTTGAACTTAATTAACATTTATAAAGTGTTATTGAGGAATATTGATCCCAACAGTTAGTATCAAATCTATGGGGCTCAATCGAGGTTTAAGTAGATTGTTTAACATGAGTTTTAAGTGTGTATGATTGGTACAATGATTGATAGTGATTTACAAAGGTTATGCTGCAGGTTTTTGGTAAAATGGATTGAGTTTGAAGGTTAATTGGACTATTATTGAGTTCAAGAAGGTATTCGGCCACAATAGTGACCGATTGAATTGAATTAGTGACAAATAGTTGTTTAATTGAACCTAAGTAAACTTGCCTAGACTCTAATTAGGTTTATGGGAATGATAGATTTAAAAGCTAGATTTGGATTACATTTGGACTAAATTTAACCTCCAAAATCATAAATGTGTTCATGAACTCGTATGAAAACTTCATTGGTTTCATATATGACTCAACTTTTCACATTCAAATGCTATTATTAGATATTTTTCACATTTGCTAGTTATTTTTTGATAGCTTTCACATTGCTCAAGCGAAAACTTTTATATCCTTGGAAGAATTAAAAGTTTTTGCATAAATCATTGCAGGATCGGTTAAGGGTAGTCAATACAATCAGTTTCACTAAAGGAGAGTGTTAATAACACTTAACAGATCAAATAGTGAACCGAGTTTATGTAGAGAATGCTAAGAACACAAACAAGTAATTAGACAGAATAAAAGAGCAAGAACAAATAAATATGGTTTTCATGAATGTTGTATATTGCTCTCAAATTATTTTACAAGTGTTACAAAGCATCACTAGACATACTAGAAAATAAGATACTTTATACTACATCCTACTGCCGGCTATAATTTGAAAGTCAACTGGAAATATTAATCTAGATAACAAGATCAATGTATAGTCAAAAGGCAGGTTTTCTTTTGATTTGTTAGTATGACATGCCATATCTCACATCCTAATATATTACAAAAAGCCTAAAAAGTACAAAGGAGAAAGTTACAGACTCTCTACATTAATCTACAGTTGTAAAACAACTTATACAAGTTGGTGAGTCTTTAGAGTTGCATCCGTAAGTGGGTCAACTTTATGCAAAAGTTGATCAGAGAAAGCATGTCTTCTATGTCTTTGGAAGAAATCAGTCTTCACTTTATTGGCTTTGGAAGACTTTGTCTTTGAAGCTTCGGAATACTTTATCTTTGGCTTTGGAAGATTTGGTCTTTGTCTTCTACCTTGTTCATAAATTGATGCATGCTGAAGCACTTTGGTTGCATTAGCCTTTCTAATATAACCATACAAACTCCCCCTAGGCTGATGTTATAAAAACAAAGAAGATTGTTCGGATATTGATAGCCCTCATTAGGATCAAGACCATTCCCTTCTTCATTGATTGGTGAGGATCCCTCAGACTCTCATAATACCTTCTCATGTCATAGAGATCATATAGAGGAAGATCAAGCATGTCTTGCCAGAAATAGACATCTTCATATCCTTCATCCATTATGACATACCATTTGTCTAAATTGAAGCAAAGGTCAAAGACCGAATGGGCCTTCTAGATGCAAGAGGCTGTGCTTGAGTTGGATTTGGTTGAGCAGCCTCTTCTTGCATTTCCTTAGAATTCTTTGACTCATCCTAAGGTATGAAGGTGGATGACTTTGACTTCTTTTTCTTGTATACACTTTTCATAGCCATCCTTTTCCTCCCCTTTGAATTCATTAACTGAGAGGACTGGTCTTCAGCACCAGGTTGTTCTGTTCTATCTTTCTTAGTTGGGTCCCCTTCCCTCACAGGTTTAGAAGGAAAGGGAGCAGGACCACTATGGATTAGAAGATGAAATTGGCTAGGATGCAGCTCTAGGTCCAGGTTGTGTTGTCTCAGTGGGTTCAACCTTGACCTCAACTTTAGGAGTAGCGTGACTTGGTAGAGCATGCAAGTCAACAAGCTCTCTCTTTTTAATCTTCTGCTTGATCACTCTAATGTGTCATCAACTTCAAGAAGCTCATCATCCTCTCCCTATCAGCAGACTTCTTTTGACTCTTTTGGATGATGGCTCTTGACTTTGAAGCCTCTTCCCTCATCTTTCTCTTAGCACCCTTTTGTTCTTTAATAACTTGTTGTTCTAGCTGGTTAAGATACTCGAATTCTATGTACTCATATGATACGGGAAGAAGTGCAGATGCCTGATAAAGGCCTGTAGCACTCAGGTAGTTGATCATGTTTTGTATATCAACTTCCTTGTCTACCTGAGGTTGTGTAGTTGCCAAAGCCTCCATCTCAGGACTCTCTTGAACTAGAGAGAGGGTAGGGACATGCTTATATAGCCTTTTTTGGCTTCTTTCTTCTTTGATCTTGAGGTGCAACTCTACATCCTCTACCTCCTTCTTCTCCTTTAACAAATCCATCTCTGCTAGTTCATTTAGTTCTTCCAAGGGAAGAGAGATAATTTCATCTACTTCATAGTTCCTATTCCCCAAGTAGTTTATCCTGGCTGCCCTTAACTCATCAGTTTGAGCGTTTGGCCTGGGGATAGCCCTGATAGCGGCTTTCATGAAGCCTTGGGACCCACTTGAACTCTCTTCCCCTAGCGTCTTCCTCCTCTCCCTCTCTCCTACTCCTTAATCTCCTCAGTAGTTAATTTTCTTTTCCCTTTGTCACTCACAGGCCTTGGTGACTTAGGGTGGAGAGAGCTTTGGCCATCATCGACTGATGTAGCAGTCAAGCTCTGGCCAGAGAGAGGATGTAAAGCACCTACACTAGCTAGTGCCTTACTGAGGGTAATGGGTGCTGAAGAAGTGCTTATCTCAAGGTTTGACGGGTTCAACTACTGGGCTTTCAGTCAAGGCTTCCCCTTCAAAGCTAATCTTAGGGTCCACCTCAATATCATGTTGACCAATAGCCTTACCTGCTAGCCTCTATCTATAGTCTTGATCTTAGCTTGATCTCTTCTTGCACCATCTCTTGAATCCTATCTGCTAACCTTGTAGCTTGCCTGTGTTGACTTGGGTTGGCAAGTGGAAGGTTAATCAGATAGGTGCTCTCATAGAATCTTAGGTTGCAAAAGTTGAAGATTTCCTATTGCCCCTGAGTTCTAGAGATTACCGTAGCTATCAGTGTCATACCTTTATCCCATGATCGAATTCTCAAAGTGAAGAGATGGGGTAGGCATTGCTTTGGGGATACCCTCCTCAAACAGAATTCATATGAGTGAGGCCACATCAATGTGAAATTGAGGAGGTTACTGAGTATGGACAATTCCAAGTGAGGGCGGTGAATCCTTAAAGTCCCAACTCTGTGAAGAACTCCTAGGATTTGTGATTGCTTGGACTTTCTAAGCCTTTTTGGTAACATCACCCTCTTACATAGGTGAGCTGGGGGTTAAGTTTATTACATCCATAGGTTCTTGTATTCCTTGTAGAGTCTCTCTTAATGGTCTCCCAACTAGTTTTTCCTTAAAATTAGAAATCTCATGTTGCTGATAGTTGACCCTTCTTTGCAAGGTAGTCACTTGAGATTCCAAGTGACTAACATTGGAGACTAAATAGGTGCATGTTTTGGTTAGTTTTTGCATCTTTAACCTTATGTTCCTATCATCTTCATCAGAAGAATCACCAGGGGATGAGAGAATAGGAGCTAAGTCTTCTTCCTCATCACCAGCATGATGTTCTTAGCTGTTGGATTTCCCTTGCACACTAACAACTTCAATTAAAGTGTCAATGGGCTGGGTTGCCATGGCTGAGGTCTTAAGAATGTAATCACTTGTTGAAGTGAGAGCCTCTTCCATAAGGATCTCCTAAAAGGTTGAGGTAGATCCATCTCAGTAGTGGGTGGATGATGTGGGCTAGACATGGGAGAGGCAGGAGTACTCATCTCTCCTTGACCAGGGGTGAAGAAGAGAGACTCATGGTACTCACTAAATCCTATGTGTTCATCATCATAGAATTCTAGGTTGGGAATTGGTTGGTTTAGATCAAGAGGCTGGGCATGGTAACTGTCCCTTAAAAATTATTTAGTAGAGATTTGAGATCCTAAGTGAAGGCTTAAGCCTGCTAGGGTTGTGAGCATCAGGCTGAGCATGAGGAACCTCAGCACTGATCATTGGTGAGATGGGAGTGGTTTGTTCCTTAGGGGAAGTGGGAGCTCAAGTGTCCACTTCTTCCTGCAAAGGGTGATGTTATGGGGTATGCACAAGCTACTCAGCTTGTGTGGGGTTCGTTTGGATTTTCTTTGGTAGGTGATGGCTATTTGTGGTTGTGTGGGTTGTAGTGAAGTAGAAGGTGTGGGTTCAACACTAGTTGGTGCTGCTGGATTTCCACCTTGAGCAATAAGCTCTAACATTATTGGGACAAGGGCTGCTTCTACCCTTAAGAAGCCCACAATAGGCTTTCTTATTGTCTTAAATATGTCAGGATTCATCTGTCCCAATTTTAGAACCCTACTTGTTCCCTTCAATTACGAGCCCGGTTCACAGTTGAGAATGTGCTAGACATATCTAGCGACATGTAGTATTCTAAGGAGTCCAAGCTTGCAAGTAAATTAGTATACACAAATTGTGAGTACTTGAACTTGACCCCGTAAACCATCCCATGAACTATGAAGGAGAGATCCTCAGGAATCTAGTGATAACACAATCCACAACCATGGGGTAAGATTTGGTGACCTGGAAGCCCAGTTTGCTGCTATGCATATTCCTGCAGAACACGAGGAAGAACCTGAAGATGAACCTGAAGAAGAGCCAGAGGAAGCTCTGGAAGAAGAAGAACACACAGAGATGGAAGGAGATAGTGATGTAGTAGATTGATCTTCACATTCACTTGACTAGGACTACATAGTGTTTCTTTTAAACCTATATGGGAAGAGTTGTTTCCCACCCAACTAAAACTTGAAATTTTGACACTGATTGGATATTTTGTTAGATTTCTTACAATTTATTTATCATGATTTATTATTTTGGATATAAATGTTATAGTTGTGACAATTCATTATTTCTTATTATTTACTACACTTCAATGAGATTGAAATGTTGGATGTTACTCATTATTGTATTTGTGAATGTAAAGTGAAATATGGACGGTCATGATAGAGGACGTGGACGTGGTCATGGACGTGGCGTCGGTGCTGTAAACTTTACTCCGACTGAGTTAGTGACCTTAACCAACCAACACGTACAGAGCAGCTCCAATTGCAAGAGCACTTTACCAGTTAGTATCAAACGAACTGCTGGAACTATTTGCACAACTTCAAGAGTTGTTGGATAAATGGTTTATTCGACCGAGCTCATCACCGTGGGGAGCACCTGTTATCTTTGTTAAAAAGAAAGATGACATATTCCGAATGTGTATCGACTACAAAGAGTTGAACAAAGTCATAGTCAAGAATCAATACCCTTTGCCTCGTAAAGATGACTTGTTTGATCAGCTTCAGGGATCAAGCAATTATTAAAAGATTGATTTGCGGTCTGGCTATCATGAACTGAGAGTTCGAGAGGAAGACATCTCAAAGATCGCATTTCATACTCGTTATGGTCATTATGAATTCTTGGTCATGCCATTTGGGTTGACTAATGTAGCAGTAGTATTCATAGATCTCATGATCATGTGCACAAATCCTACCTCGATCAGGTTATTATTGTGTTTACGAACGACATCTTGATCTATTCTAAGACCAAGGAGGAGCACCTATGCCTAATCTTGGAGTTAATTAGAAAGGAACAGTTGTATGCCAAGTTTTTTAGAGTGTGACTTCTAGATTCGTGAAGTGCAATTCTTGGGTCACATTGTTAGCGAGAAGGGAATACATATGGATCCTGCAAAGACTGAGGCTATAAAGAACTGGTCGGTTCCCAAGACGCCTAGTGAGATAAGGCAATTTCTTGGCCTAGCTGGATATTATCGACGTTTCATTAAGGGATTTTCTAAGATCACTCAACCTCTCACAGTCTTGACCCATTAGGGAATAACCTATAAATAAGGTCAGAGTTAAGAAGCCGATTTTCAGTTGTTGAAACAGAAACTCTGTAGCACCCTGATATTAGCATTATTAGATGGAAGTGATGATTTCGTGGTTTATTGTGATGCTTCTATCCAAGGACTTGGTTGTGTCCAGATGCAACATGACAAGGTAATAGCCTATGCCTCGCGACCACTGAAGGTGCACGAAAGGAATTACACTACTCATGACTTGGAACTAGGTGCAGTAGTCTTAGCCTTGAAGATTTGGAGACATTATTTGTACGGTACCAAATGCACCATTTACACCGATCACGAGAGTCTTAAACATATCTTTAAGCAAGAAAAGGTGAACATGAGGTAGCGACGCCGGCTGAATTGCTAAACGACTATGATTGTGCTATTAAATATCACCCAGGAAAGGCGAATGTAGTCACTGATGCCATAAGTAAAACGGAGACCGCTAAACCCCGATGAATGCGAGCTTTGCAGCTTACGATTAGCACTCACTTGCGTGAACAAATCAAGGAACCTAAGACGGGAGCCTTGAAAGTGGAAAACGTTGGATCTACATCCTTACGTCGGATGGAGAAACAGTTGGAAATGAAATATCATGGAATTCATTACTTCATGGATAGACTTTAGGTGCCTTACGTGGTAAATGTAACTACATACGTGAGCAAGTGTTTGACTTGTTCTAAGGTTAAAGTGGAATATTAGAAGCCATCTAAGTTACTGCAACAACCTGAGATTCCTTTGTGGAAGTGTGAACAAATTTCTATAGATTTCATTACTGAGTTACCCAGGACTCCTAGTGGTTAGGGGTGATCATGGATCGTCTGACTAAGTCAACCCACTTCATGATGATCAAGGAAACTGATAAAATGAATAAGTTAACCTGAATTCACCTGAAGGAGGTAGTTTCGAGACATGGCGTGCGAATTTGATTATTTCTGATCGTGATGCTCGTTTTACATCTCATTTCTGGCGGTCAAAAATCTTTGGGTATGTGTCTGGATATGAGTACTGCATATCATTCGCAGACCGATAGGCAAAGCAAACATACTAAACCTTGGAGGATATGTTGAGTGCTTGTGTGATTGATTTCAGGAATAACTGGGAAGTTTATCTACCGTTGGTGGAGTTTTCATACAATAATAGTTATCACACCAGTATCAAGGCAGCACCATTTGAGGCGTTGTATGGGCAAAAGTGTAGATCACTAGTTTGTTGGGCAAAGGTTGGTGATAGTCAGCTGACTGACCCCGAATTAGTACACGAGACTACCGAGAAGATGGAACAGATACGGAATCGTACGACTACAGCAGCGCGAGACCAACAAAAGAGTTATGTAGACACGCGATGGAAACCTTTAGAGTTTCAGGTCAGTGACAAAGTGTTGCTGAAAATCTCACCGTGGAAAAATGTGATTGGATTTGAAAAAGAGGCAAGCTTAATCTGAGATATGTTGGACCATTTTAGATTCATGAGATATGGATTTTAAATATTACTTGTGCATTTTACTTGATAATGCAATTACGTGTAATATATATTTCTTATGTCTTGTGATTAGTTGAAAATGTATATAATTATTATTGATGGCTAACAATATTTGTGTTTTGTAGTTAAAACCTTTTAAAAAGTGTTAAAAAGATTAGTTTTTATAAAATTTAAACAAGGAGGGTTACTTTGTAATTATACTGAAACTAAATATTACCAAAATTAATCAAACCCTAGCCCACGTAACCCCATTTTCGGCCGAAACCACTTCTCCCCACCCTCACCTTGCAATTTTGAACAAGAACAAGCATCAACATCCGATTCTAGCTTGGTTTCAAGTATTACATGTTGTTTACAAGTGCTAATCATCATTTAAACACACCTAAAGGTAAGCATTTATCAAGTTTTTAAGGTTTTTGATTCTTGATGAATCCTAATTTCAAAATCATATGAGAAAGTTGAAATTGATGATTGTTTGATGATGATAAGTTGTTAGTTATGTTGTATGAATGTTGGGTTTGGTTGATTATGCAATAAATCCATGTTTAGCTTTTGTTATTGTTCATTTGCGCACCAGGTGATTTCATGCCCCACTTTTTATACACTTTCTTTTCGGGGAGATAACATACTTGTTTACAAAAGCTTTATTATTGTAAATTGTGTAACATAGTGTGATATACCTTGGAAGCCCTCACGTTTTCGGATCGTTAATATCGGCGATTAGTTGGAAATTTTGGGTAGTACTACAGGGTTTGACGAGCCCCACCCATGCGACTCAAAGTCAAACGGGTGCAATTTTGTACTAAACAAAACATTGTCATGACCTAGTAAGTCGTGATGGGAGGCAACAAATGAAACACAGTCAGCTTTGATCATGAAATCATTATAGTTATTAATTGTGAATAGAGACTGACTATCTATTTAATGCACTTCTTATGTTTAACAATTGTTATTGATTATGTTAAACGCAAACTCTTGAACTCACCAACCATTGTATTGACTCTTTTAGTATGTTATTCTCACGTCGTTAACTATGTATGCCAGTAGGAGCACATCACAAGCCCAACATGCATTTCAAAGATTCTTATTATGTCTTGACAATTGGATTTTAATTTATGTGTTTACAAATTGGGTTGGCGTGTGTTTTGCCAATGTTACACTTTACATATTTTGGTTTGACTTACTAACAAATCGTTTCCGCATAGTTTTAAAGTTTTAATCTATGGTTTGTTTTTAAATGTTGTATATATTGTCGTTCTAAGTAACTAATGACTGAGATCCTAGTTTGTTCACCCGCCTCGCGGTAAAACCCTGCACGTAGGTTTTGAGGTGTGACACAAGTCAACAAGGTCAATGATATGATATTCTTTATCAACATAATAGATCACACCATGCCTAGTATTTTTCTCACCAACCCACTTCATAAGTTTTGAGAAACTATTGATTGGTAAATGGGCGTGAATTGGAATCTTTCTAGTATATCTGGGATGCGTGTACTTTCTAATCTTTATTGGCTTGTTGGTATTTGGATCTATACATGTCTCATCTTTAATGACTTTGGATTTAGAAGTTTTAAAGTCCTTAAAGCTGGTTTTGTTTTTACGCCATATCATATTTCTTATTCACTTAGCTTTTCTATAATTGCTTGTATTGATAAATGGCACATGTCCCATAGTATATAGATCAAATGTTCTCAGTGAATGGAAATCATGCTCGTAAATAATTATTTGGGTATTTTTTATTTTTAACATACAATTGAGAAATTTGGTTTCATGAACTAATTCTTTGAGTATTATTTATATTTAACGTACAAGTGAGATTACAACGATCCTTATCAATGCCAAGTTGATGAAGGCTAAACATATTCAATCCGGTCAATATCTCTAATTTTTTTTGTAAACAAAATTCTAGTTTATATTGTTAATTTCAATTTTACTCCCAAGGTTTGTCAAATGTAACTATTTTTCTCGAAAGCATTAGAAACATTCATTTATCTTCAAGAGTTTTATAAATTGTTTCAATTTTAATCCAAAAGCTTCATTAATTTGTATTTAAATTGAAACAAGTAATGAAATTTTTAAACTGAAATTGAAACAAGTTATGAAATTTTTTAAGGTAAATTGACGTTTTTAATCTTTTGGAGTAAAATAATTATTTTGGTCATAACTCAGGAGGAATATCGAACTTAACTCTTATAGTTATGTTTTTATATATTTTTTTTTGTTTTTTATTAATATTTAAACTCATGAATGGCATACACAATGATGATTTGAGTTTTTAAAATAGTCACCAGAGTGGCTATGGTAAAAATCTACAAATTAGTAATTTATATTTTATTAGTTATGCTTTAACGTTAATCCTTAAGTTTTAGATTTTGGTTATGTTTTATTTTGAAGCTATCTAGTTTCTTTAACCTTTTCATGTGTAAAACGATCTTAAAATTACATTTATTTTGCTTGTTATTAGAATTTTATATTTCAACCAACACATATGTATGTTTCAATAAGTATCTATATACCTAAAAACTCGTAGGTGTCTATTTTGTTTCAACCAAAACATCTAATTATATGTGAAATAATTTTCATGAATTTCATTCTTATCAATAAGTTATTGATGATCGATCTAAACAATAAATTTATACATATGTTAAACGTTAATTATACGTATATGTAAAAGATTAATTTTACGTATATCTACAATGAACAATTTAAAAGATGTAATTTTGTATACATATGTACATAGACACTCATTTTAAAGATTTACATGTATGTAAAGAAAGTGTGATTTGAAAATAATTAACTAATATAGAAATTACATAACTAATAAATTGTTATTAGTTAGAGAAATGTATAACTAAAACGAACATTTACGTATATGTAAATCAACATGTATTTTTGAAAATTTGTTTTGCACATGCAAATAGTTATAATAATAATCAACATAAAAATATTAACGTTCATACTCAATATCATTTTTAATGTTTAAAGTATTTATAGAACATAATAAGTTTAATATATATAATGTATATGTAAAAACATAAAGGTTAAATTAAAATATGAGAGAGTAGATAAATTTTATAGAACATAATTGGTTATTTAATTAGAGAGAGAGTTTTATAGATTACAATTATAGCATTTTTATTTAGTTCTAATTTCTAATATTAAAAAATAATGAATGGTCAATATTGGTCCTACGAGTTCTGAAAATAAAATAAGTTCTGCGAATAACTTGACCCTATATATACCCATTATTTACATATGTGTATATATAGGGGGTCGGTTACTATACAAACTGTAACTTCTGTACGAAACGTACGAAGTCACAATAACGAGACACGTATTTTTTGGTGGAGAGATAGTTTCATCCGTGTAATAATTAAGCATATAATGTACATAATTATGCAAGTTATATTTATAATTACGCAAATTATATGTATTAGCACGCAAGATATATTTGATATTACGCAAAGTAAATTTCTCACGTTATTCAAAATAATTACACAAGTTATATTTATAATTACACAAGTTATATAATAATTACGCAAGTTATGTTGATAATTACACAATGAATACTCACCAAGTTATACGTACAACACATAGAAAAAAAATTTAATGTTTTTTTATTAAAACAAATATATAGCAATGCTATACTCATATTAAAAAGGTTAAAATAATCGTGTTTATGGTGTATATTTTTTTGTAAATAATATCATATGAAAAAGTTATATGTGTTTAAAAAACAGGTAGAATTTAAAAAGTTAATAATTGTTAGTTATTTTAACTCTTAACCCTCATGAATATTTTCTTGCGGGATTATTCCATATTAAATCTGAAGCGTTTCTCTCTAAGATGAATAGTGCTCGTTACGTCGCAACGTTCGCACGAATTATAGTCTTTGTACCGTATACACGATATTACATACATATAGATATATAGATATATATATAGATATTTACATATATATAGATATGATATATATATATATACATTATATACTATACATATAGATATATATAGTATTATATATATACAGATCTATACTATATCATATATATATATATATATATATGTATATATATATATATATATATATATATATGTATATATTATATATAGATCTATATATATATATATATATCTATATATATATATATATATATATATATCTATATACATATATATATATCATATATATATATATATATATATATATACATAAATGCTTCAGAAGTTTTACACCATGCACTAGAAATATTCTAAGTGTAAAATCTTCCAAGCCAAGACTAACATCTTCCGAAGCCAAAAGTGAAGTCTTCCGAATCTTCAAAGAAAAAGTCTTCTAAAGTCAAAGAGTGAAGACAGATTTCTTCTGAAGACTTTTAGAGATATGCCTTTATCTGATGTACTTTACCATAAAGCTGGACCACCTTTTCACTGCAACTCTGTAAAGTCACTAACTTACATGAGTTGGTGAAATGTCCATGCTTTTGGTAACTGTACATTGAGGTCTTGAGTCTATGCTTTCTACTTTATGTACTTTTATCCTTTTTGTAATATATTAGGATGTAAGCTATGGCATGTCATAGTCACAAGTCAAAAGGCAGATATGCCTTTTGACTCTACATTTGATTTTGTAGTTGTCTAGTCAATTGTATCCATCTGGCTTTCAAAGTATGGCCGGCTCTAGGATGTAGTATAAAGTATCTCAAGTACTTGTAACTTTCCATCGATGCTTTGTAACTTGTAATAGAACTTGAGAACTTGAAAACAAAATACTTGTGTTGTTTTGCAATCTTGTTCTATCTCACTTTTACTTGTGTTCTTAGCATCTTTCACTAAAAAGTTAACCAGTTCCCTATTTGATCTGTTAAGTGTTCTAAGCAACTCTCCTCATTGTGTTGTTGTGTTGTAAGTGCATACCCTTCACCGGTACTACATTTGGTATCATTCACATTAGATCTCACCATCTTAAGATCCCTCACACACACAAAATACTTAACAACTCAAATGGCAGCTATAACCAAAGCTGATATGGAAACTGGAACTATGAAAAGTCTCCACTGATCACTCCTGAAGACTTTGATACTTGGTGTCAAAGAATGGAAGGCTTCATCAAGTCTCAAGACTCCAAGATGTGGGACTCTGTTGTTGAAGGACCTTACATACCAAGCACCACTTCTGCTACTGGTGGTAGTATGATCCCTAAGGCTGTGGCTGATTACTCTGAAGCAGATAGAAAGAGAATAGAGATTGATCAAAAAGTCATGAAAGCCCTTCAAACTGCTCTTCCAAACTCCATCTACAGAGGCTTCAAGAAGTGCAAAACTGCCAAGCAACTATGGGAGGCATTGAAGCTGTGTATGAGGGGTCTACTGAAGCAAAGGAGAACAAGAAGGATCTTCTGAAGCAGCAGTTTGAAAACTTCACCTTCAAGGCAGGTGAAACCATGACTCAACAATACTTCAGGTTTGTTGAGATTGTGGATACTCTAATGGATGTTGGAGTAACTCTTGAGAACAGGGACATTGTAAGGAAGTTTATGTCCTCTCTTCCTAGATAATGGACACATTATTGTGTTGTTATCAAGAGGACTGAGAACCTTAAGACTCTTACTCTCACAGAGTTGTATGGTATTCTTAGTGGCTACCAGATGGAGATGAACATGCAAAACTCATCTGGTAACTCCAGCAATCAACTGAGTTCAGCCCTCCATATGGTTGAAAGGGAAAGCATTGAACCACAACATCATCTTATATGTTTCTCTGACAACTCACAAAAGGGTCCTTTCATCACCTTCCCAGAGACTCCAAGGGAAAACTACACTCAAGGAAGTCCTTTCCATGAGACAAGCTCTTCTCATGCCTTTGTCTCTGCTGATGAAACTTCAGGCAACTTTATCTTCACTCTTGAAGATTTGGACTGTATCCATCCAGATGATCTGGAGTACATGAAGATAGTCCAGCAGATGGCTCTTCTTACTCACAGAGCCAAGAAGTTCTACAAGAGGACAGGGAGAAAGTTTCCAAGCAATGCAGCAAGTGGAAAGTTTGGGCTGGACAAAAGCAAAGTAAAGTGTTACAACTGTAACCAGATGGGACACTTTGCAAGAGAGTGTAAGCACCAAGGACAAATGGTGGCCAAGCACAAACCAGACAAAACTACACTGAGAAAGCCCCCCAGAATGAGAAGCCAATGCAGCAAGCTGCAGTTGCTGTTGAAGAAGGAGGCTTTGACTGGAGATTTTGAAGTAGAAGATGCATCTCCAAACCAAGCACTCATGGCAGACCACGATGAAGCCAAGGTATTGGAACATCTTTGTACTCCTGAATGCATTGCTAAAGTTAATAGATACAGGTCCTATAATTTAGAAATGAGATCTGACCTTGAGTCCTTAAATATTTTAAAAGCTGATTTTAAAGAGCTGAAAATGATTATAAACTAAAGATAGAGGACTTAGAGAAAACCATTTCAACTCTTAAACATGAGCATACAAACTACAGGACTTAGATAAAAGATCTCATACTAATTAACTGAATGCCAGGCTGAGCTTGTGATCAGCAAAGCCAAGGCAAAAAATTGTGTTCTTGAAGAATGACCTTCAAGAACATAATATCCTCATCCTAGCATGCAAAAGTTTGTTATCAAAATAAGCAAGGACTAGGATCTTGTGAGATAGCTCCTCCACACACAATCTTGTCTGTAAGATCTCCTAGGTGTGGAACTTGTGAAAATGAGCTTCCCTTATAGATCCTGTGACTGAAGAGGATGAAGAGGAGATGGTGGAGAATGACTTTGAGAAGAGTGAAGAAGAGCATTCTAAGAAGGGTCACCATCCCTCTGAGGAGAGCAAAGCTGTTGGGATGACCAAGTCAAGAAGAAAGAACTTGATCAGGAAGGCCAAAAGAGAGTCCAAAAAGGCTCAAGAGATCAAGGCTACCTTCAATTCTGCACAGAAACAAGTATTCATTTGTGCAGGATTTGAAGTAATAAAGGCTGAAGACACTAACTTGAACTCCATCAACAAGAGTTCTAGTTCATGTCCAAATCATCCCATCATCAAGAAGAAGGCTGATCAGTTATGCATTGCTGTTGTACAACCTGAACCATCCTGCTCCAAAGGTAGTTCTAACCCCACAAGAATTGCCACAGCATCTGCAAAGGTGAATATGGAGAGGGAAAGTGATCAAGTTCAGCCTTGTTCACAAAGAAGAACTCCTAGAAGGAAGAAAATGGACTGTGTTATGTGTGGGAGTACCTCTCATCTTGCTAAGGATTGTGTCTACAATCCAAGTAGTAGTCTCCACATGACCCAGAAAGAAACTTCTAAGAGTTTGGAGAAGAAGAAGCAAGCTTTGGAAGGAAAATCTGTTTCCTTCTGAAGCTCCAAAATGAAGAAGAAGAAAAGACCTTCGGAAGAAAATTTGGTCTCGGAAGAAAGGAATTCTTCCGAAGCACTGAAGCCTGTTGCAGTGAAAGCAAGATCTTCTGAAGGGTCAGTCATCAAAACTTCCAAAGTCATCAAAAAACTTCTGAAGTATTGAAGGTCAAGTCTAAGCTTCCAAAGGTGGTATGGAAGTCAAAGAAGGACCAAGCGGCTGAAAGTTCTTCATCAACATCAGCAAATGATCCCTCTAGCATGACTATAGGATCAATTATTGTTGCATTGTCTTCAAATTCCTTTGATGAGCCCAAGACCAATGAGGCTATGGGTTTCCAAATGTAACTAATCATCTCTTTTGTGCAGGGACAGCTCAAGACAAATGGAAATGTATGGATCATTGATAGTGGCTGTTCCAGGCACATGATAGGCAATAGGTCACTATTCCAAAAGTTTGAAAGAATTGATGGAGGACCAGTTACTTTTGGAGGAGATGCAGGAGGTTACATTACTGGAAGGGGAAATGTCACAAATGGTAAGCTCAGCATTGAGAAGGTAAACTTTGTCAAGGAGCTTGGGTACAATCTTCTGAGTGTATCCCAATTTTGAGTGATCAGAGTCATAACATGCTCTTACTGAGCAATGAGTGCATTGTTATCAGGCCGGGGGGTGGTTATCTCTCATGAGCACATCTTGCTCAGTGCCCCCAGGAAAGGAAGATGTACAAAATGGATTGCAAGAAAACACCTCCTCAGGAGAAGTTTCATTGCTTGTATCTAAAGCAAATACATGATGAATCTTTCCTTCTGGCATAAAAGAATGTGCAGGTAAACTTTAAAAATATGAATAAATAATAAGAATGATTGGTAACTGGAATACCAAAGAAAGAGTTACAAGTTGTCAGACTCTAAACTGTCCATCACTTCTGGGCAGAGGCAGTGAACACTGCTTACTATGTTCAAAATAGAGTTTTAGTGGTTAAGATACATGGTAAGACTCCTTATGAACTTTAGCACAAAAGAAAACCCTTCATTGGTTTTTCTCAGGTCATTTGGATGTCCTTGCCACCATCTTGAATACCAAGGATCAAATTTCCAAGTTTGCTAGAAATCAGATGATGGACACTTATTGAATACTCTTCTCAAGCTAAAGCTTATAGAGTATACAATCTCAGAACTAGAGTAGTTGAGAAGTCAGCCAATGTGACTTTCAATGAGCACACTCCTAATGGGAAAGTTCTGGTCCGGATTGGCTATTTGATCATGATTTAGTTACCAACTGTTTTAATAAATCTTGTGAGAATGTTTCAGGATCTACAGATATATTACCAACTGGTGATCCTGACCCAAGATTTGAGCTCAGAAGACCTTCAGGTTACACATCTTCAGCTCCAGTGGTAACTATTCCTGCAAATGAAGCTTGTTACCAGCATGAAGGCTGTACCGCACATCAATGACAAATCCTACTGAATGCTTCTGAAGTACCTTCAAATTCCAGCTTAGAGGCACAAAACTCAGAAGAAGGAGCTTCAAATGTTGGAGAAAATGGTCGTGGTGAAAGTGATCAAGAATTTCTTGATGCTGATAACCACTGCATTGAAGACAACATTAATGATGTCACACACTCATTGGATCAAGTCAATCTTGATAAGTGTGGTGATGTGGAGGGTGAATCTTCTCTGCCAGATCAAAAAAATTCAAATCTAGATCTGTCTAAGAAACTTGCTGTGATCCCTCAGTTAAGGATCCACAAGTCTCATTCTACAACAAACATCATTGAAGATGTTGATTCAGGGGTGAGAACAAGAGGACAAACCCATGAAGCAAATGTTTGTCTTCACTCTTGTTTCTTGTCCCAGATAGAGCCAAAGAAAATTGATGAGGCTTTAAAGGATGGAAGTTGGGTTGCAGCTATGCAAGAGGAGCTGCTTCAATTCAAAAGGCAAAAGGTTTGGAACCTATATCCTCTCCCTCAAGGGAAGACTACCATAGGAACCAAATGGGTTTTAGGAACAAGAAGGATGATAGAGGATGTTCATCAAAAAAAGGGCAAGACTACTTGTTCAAGGATATACTCAAGAAGAAGGAATTGACTACACAGATGTTTTGCTCCTATGGCAAGACTTGAAGCTGTTAGAATATTCCTAGCTTTTGCTGCATCCACGAATTTCAAGGTCTACCAACTTGATGTCAAGTGTGCTTTTCTTTATGGGGTGATTGTTGAAGAGGTGTATGTCAGACAACCACCTGGGTTTACAGATCCTGATCATCCTGATTATGTCTGCAGGCTTGATAAAGCTCTATATGGGCTGCACCAAGCACCAAAAAAGTGGTATGAGACTCTATCTCAGTATCTCTGTTAACATGGCTACAAAAGAGGTACTCTAGATGGAACTCTCTTCATCAAAGGAACAAGAAATGACTTAATGTTAGTTCAAGTATATATGGATGACATTATCTTTGGGTCAACTAATCCAAAGCTCTGCAAAGACTTTGAGAAGTGATGAAGGACAGGTTTTTGAAATGAGTGCCATGAGGGAACTCAATTTCTTCTAGGAATTCAAGTGAAGCAAGTTGACAATGGCATCTTCATAAGTTAGTCAAAGTATGTATAGGACATACTTAAAAGGTTTAACATGACTGATTGTAAGGTTGCTAAGACACCCATAGCCGAAAATCACTCCCTTGGACCTGATCTTGAGGGGGAGTGTGTTGATGAACATCTCTATAGAGCAATGATTGGGTCTCTTATGTACCTCATAGCTAGCAGGGTACATATCATGTTTGCTCATGCATTTGTGCAAGATATCAAGCCAACCCCAGGATGTCACACCTGGTCACTGTGAAAAGAATTTTAAGATATCTCAAAGGTGCTTCATCACTTGGCCTTTGGTATCCAAAAAACTCTGACTTGAATCTGTATGCTTATACAGATAGTGACTATGGTGGTTGCAAGAAACAATCCTATGTGTCTGCATCAACTGCTGAGGCTGAATACATTGCTGCTGCAAGTTGCTGTGCTCAAGTGCTTTGGATTCAAAATCAGATGCTGGACTATGGATTTAACTTTAAAGAGACTCCCATCCACATAGACAACAATAGTGTTATCTCCATCACAGAGAATCCTGTGCAGCACTCAAGGACAAAGCATATTAATATCAGGTATCATTTGATTAGTGATAACTTTGAAAAGGGATTAATCAAACTAGTCAAAGTTAACACAAATGAACATATGCTGATCTGTTCACCAAAGCTTTGATGAGCAGAGATTTAAGTATCTTGTATCAGCTATTGGGATGATTAATTTTGATAGCTTTTCTTAAAAGTTAATCATATTTATTTCTAAAACCTGTGTGTCCTAAGTTGTCTATTATATCACATTCATAAGCCCTTGTTTCTTTGAAGAAGAAAATCTTTCGAAAAGACTTTTCTTAGATTTTGAAAAAGCTTGATCTCTTCGGAAGATCCAAAATTACCTTCGGAAAAAGTTATGTCTTAGTAAACAAATAATTGCTTCAGTGATTTTACCTTCGGAAGAAATTTCTGAAAATATCTTCCGAAACTTAAAATCAATTTAAGTACTTTGTATGTTTTCAAAGAACAAGTTCTTCCTAAAGCAATTTACCTTCGGAAGTATTTATTCTTCTTAGAATAAAAACCTTTTGAAATCTCTTCCGAAGCAAAATTCTCAAAAAAACCTTTGAAATCTCTTCCGAAGCAAATTTGCCTTCGGTAGCTTTTTCTTCAGATCTTCCGAAGCAAATAACCTTCGGAAGATATCTCGACTTCCAAGAAAGCTACTTTTTGGGCAAAAGTAAACTACTTTTCAGAGGTGGGACCGACATCCGGATTTTCAAAGTTATCCTCTTTCATTAATTTGTCTCAAATTCTTTTCACATAAATGCCCAACGGTTCCCCCCTCTTTCACTATCTTCCTCAATTACACTATTCCTTAAACCTAAATTCTCCCAAACCGCCTTTTGTTCTTCATTTTTCTTCATCCTTAAGCTTCTAAAATGGCCAACCTAAACCTAAGAAACAATCCAGATTTCTCCATGCAACTTCACAGGCAACATAACCAAGTTGCTCTGTTAAGCTCTGAGAAAGATGAAAGTTTCTCAGAGATTTGCCGTTTCTTAGCTCTATCAAACTACTCCACCTCCCTAACCATTGATCCTACTCTCTATGAGTATCATCTGCTTGAATTTTGGAAGACCTGCCAAGAGGTCATTATGGATGGGGAGAAGGCACTGTCTGCCAAAGTGCAAGGGAAGACAATCTTCATCACTTCAGCCATCATAAACACTCATTTGCAGCTGGATGATGAAGAAGGTGAGTTGTCCTTCCCAAAGGAAGTTGTAAATCATTCCTTTGAGCAGATGGGCTATGAGGGAGATTTTCTGTAAAGACCTTCAGGAAAGGGAAGGTCTCAACCCAGTGGAAATACTGCTTCATGTGGTTATCCACCGCTTGTCAAAAAAGCATGGAGGGTGGGACCAGATTCCTGAGGATCTCTCCTTCATAGTACATGGAATGGTTCAAGGGGTCAAGTTCAGGTACTCTCAATTTGTTTATACAAATTTGCTTGCTAACTTGGACTCCTTAGAGTATTATATGTTTCCTAGATATGTTCAACACATTCTCAACTATGAACTGGGCTCACAGTTGAGGGAAACAGATAATATTTTTAAATTGGGACAGATGAAGCCCGACATCTTTAAAATTATGAAGAAGCCAACTGTAGGCTTCTCAGGGGTAAAAAAAGCCCTAGTCCCAAAAATTTTAGAGCTCATTGCTCATAGTGACAACCTAGCAACACAAGCTAGTTTTGAACCCACACATTCTACCTCTCAGCCACCAAAAAGGCCGTAAGTCACCCTCACCTACCAAAGAAAATCCAAACGAACCCCTGCTCAAGCTATTGAGTCTGTGCAAGCCCCCATATACTCACCCATACAGGAGGAAGTGGACACTGGAGCTCCCCGTTCCCCTGAGGAGCAAACCACTCCCATCTCTTCAACAATCAGGGCTGAGGTTCCTCATGCTCACCCTAATGAGCTCACCCTAATGAGCTCACCAGCCCAACTGCCTTAAGCCTTCACTCTGAGTCTCAACACTCAAGTGAACAACCTTCAGGGGACAATTACCATCCCTAACCATTAGACTTAAATCAACCCATTCCCAACCTCTCATTCTATACTGATGAAGACTTAGGTTTCAATGGGTACCATGAGTCTCTCTACTCTTCCCTACTCAAAGAGAGATGAGTACTCCTGAGTCTCCTTTGTCTAGCCCACATCAGTCACCCAAAACTGAGGAGGTGGAGACCTCATTAAGACCTCAACCATGGCAACGCAGCCCATTGATACCTCAACTGAGGATGTCAATGTGCAAAGAAAATCCAGCAGCCAAGAACCTGAGGCTGGTGGTGAGAGAGAGGACTTTGGTCCAATCATCTCATCCCCTAATGATTCTTCTGATGAAAAATAAGGGAATCTGAGACTAAAGGTGTAAAAACTGTCATAAACATGCTCCTATTTAGTCTCTAAGGTTAGTCACCTTGAATCTCAGGTGACTACCCTGCATAATAGGGTCAATGATCAGCAACTTGAGATATCTTATCTCAGGGAAAAACTAGCTGGGAGACCTTTAAGAAGAGCTCAACCAGGAACACAAGAACCTGTGAATGTGATTGACCTAACCTCTAGCTCACATATGCAAGAGGGTGATGCTACCAAAAAAGGGGAGAAAGTCATTACAGTCATAGAACCTGGGAGTTCTTCAGGGAGTATGGACATTGAGGATTCACCATCCTCACTTGCAACTATGCATACTCAGCAACTTCCTCAACTTCACATTAATATGGACATAATAGACTCTGTCATTAGGAGTCTCTTTGAGGAAGGCATTCCAAGGGCTGTGTCATCTCCACCTCAAGGA
The DNA here is from genome assembly GCA_025215565.1 of Flaveria ramosissima. NCBI lineage: Eukaryota > Viridiplantae > Streptophyta > Magnoliopsida > Asterales > Asteraceae > Flaveria > Flaveria ramosissima. The sequence continues at coordinate 59,730,916 of CM046035.1, read as the reverse complement.
ACTTCAAACTACATTATTGGGTGGAGGTATGATGCTGATAGAAGAGCCCTCATTCTTCTAAGAGTTCAAGGGCAGCAAGAAGTGTTCAATTTTTAGACTTTGGACTACTATTAAGGTCTTGACCTGATCAACATGCCACTTGTCAACCCAAGAAAATCAAGACAAGCTGACATGTTAGTACTCAGGATTCAAGACAGAATTACTGAAGAGTTCAGCCTTAGAAGGAGACAAAGGCAATCAGGTAATGTCATTGGTCAACTGGATGTTGAGGCAGATCCTGAGATTAGCTTCAAATGGAAAACCTTGCTGAAGGCCCAGTGATAGAGCCTGAGAGCCCTGTCACACCAGCAACTGCTTCAAACATTCATTCCCTCAGTGAAACACTTGCTGGTGAAGGTGTCTCATAACCTCTCTCTGGCCAGAGCTTGGATGCTACACTAAGCAATAAAGGCCAAACCTCTATCCATCCTGAGTCACAAAGGTTTGTGGGTGACATAAGGAAAATGATTTTGACTCTTGAGGAGATTGAGGAGGAGGAGAGAGAGGAAGAGGAAGCTAAGGGGAGAAAGTTCATCTGGGTCTTCAGGCTTTATGCAAGCTGCAATCAGGGCTGCCCCTAGACCAAACACTCAAGAAGATAAGTTGAGGGCAGTCAGGATTACTTACCTGCATACCAGGAACTATGACATAGATGAGATTATATCTCTCCCCTTAGAGCAATTAAATGAACTGGCTGACATGGAAGTGTCAAGAGAGATGAAGGAAAAGAGGATGCAAGATTACTTCTCCAATTCAAAGAAGAGAAGAGAGATAGAAAAGATTATACAAGCATGCTCCAACTCTCTCCCCATTTCAGGAAAGTCCAGTGCAAGAGGATGTGGCTGCTACATGTGAACCTCAGGTAGACAAGGAAACAGATAGGCAAAACATGATCAACTACCTGAGTGCCACAGGTCTCTACCAGGCATCTGCACTTCTTCCCTTGTCCTTTGAGTACATTGAGTTTGAGTATCTCAAACAGCTTGAACTTCAAGTGCTCAAAAAACAAAAGTACAACAAAAAGAAAGATGAGGGAAGATGCTGCAAAGTCAAGAGCTATCATCCAAGAGAGTATGAAAAAGTCTGCTGACAGAAAAAGGATGATGAGCTTCTTGAAGCTGTATGGATTCTCCGGAAGGAGACTTGGCCCGATGTCTCTATCCATAATGGATGAGCATATCAGGGTAATCAAGCAGAAGATCAAGAGTGGAGAGCTGATTGACTTATACTCTCCTCCAAGTCAAATCCCAGCTGAAGTGAAGGTTAAGGTTGAACAACCTGAGTTAACACAACCTGGACATCCTGTTGAGCCTCAGCAAGCTTCATCTTCTGATCCACAGCAGGGTCAAACTCCCACTCCTTCTGAACCTGTGAGGGAGGAACACCCAACTAAGAAAGACAAGGATGATCAACAAAGTGCTGCAGACCAGTCTTCTCAGTTGAAGTCTTCTAAGAGGAAGAAGAGGATGGCTTCCAAACCAAAGTCAAAGAAAAGAAGCCTGAATCATCCACCTCTACACCTCAGGCTGAGTCAGATCAACCTGAGGAAATGCATGAAGAGGCAGCCCAATCAACTCCAATTCAAGTGGCTCCTCTTTTAGCTGAGACACCCATCTTATCCTTGACCTTC